>QNUK01000685.1:0-32500 GCA_013621035.1 Clarias magur
CCACCTTTATGACTGTTCCATTACTTTAGAGTTTAGGTGCATTAGTTACTGCGAGCTTTTGAGAAATGCAATATGAAGTTATGGTGCAATAAGCTTTCTTTTGGATGCTCCCATCAAGGGGTCGCCAAGGGGTCGATACGCACACAACTTGGCACAGGTTTTACGCCGGATGCTCTTCCTGACACAACCCTCCCGTTTTTATATCCGGGCTTGGGACCAACACTGTATGCAGGGTCTGGGTAGTATAGGGGTGACAACCATTACTTAAAGTTGTACAAATAGCACAGAGCAGGCTTTATTACTCTGATACCTCCACCTCTATCTGACAGGTGATAGACCTGTGCTGATAACTACAGCTAAGTGCAAGTTAGCATGCTGGTACGTTATAACTACTGTATTGTCTCAAGATGTATTTCGTTTTCACACTGGGAGACCCAGGGAGATGCAGCATATATGCACTGTTAACGCCTGGATGATGTACTGAAATGTGGACTACTGTGGGTTGGGGAGGGTGGGGCCTACATGTGTCTGGTGAATCCCATGGGTGCTTGATCGAATTGGGAGGTTGGGTCGCCATCTTGGGGTCTTTCTCTGATGTGCTCTGTGCATGGTTGGCTCTTATGCATTGGGCATTCTGGCGCCTTTCTGCCATGGCCAACATTGGCTTTTTTAAGTCATTTGTACTGCACTGGTTTTTCTTGGGATCCGAGCAGACAGACTGGTGATTGGTCTCCTCAAGCATGGGTGAGCCTTGGGTGACCATAATCCTTGCACCAGTTTACTGGCATATAATTAATAATAAGTGTTAATGTGATAAAGTTTTGTGACGTTAGAGTTATGGTAGATCAATGTATAGTAAATACTGTAATCTATAGTGCATAGTATAGCTGCATTGTTCTCAAGTGTGCTCTCCAGTAAACACAACTTGCCTTGTGCTGTAAATGCACAATAATGTGACGTGTTTAATATCCCTACTTATGAGGCCTAATGATAAGGTGATGTTGGGAGCTGGAACTCATACATTTCTTGTTGAGACAGGGATGCTATGGCTGCCATCAGATATACTAGCACCATCATCATGATCATGATCATCATCATCAACATCATCATCATCATCAAGTGGCCTGCCTAATTTGATCAGTCAATTGTGTCGTCTGAGACATGTTGGGATGTCAGGTTGGCTAGAATTTTCAATGAATCTAGCCTCACTTCAATGAATTATGTTTCCGTGTTTAGGAGCTCTTTTTTTAATTCACTGTGAGACCGAGTTGGTTGTAACATGGCTGAGCAAGACACGTACCAGATGGCTTGCTTCCTGGTATTGGCACATTGCAACCAAGCAAGGCAGTCTTTGGCCAAACAGAGGTTACATGGCTGCCTGCATACATCTAAAACACTTTTGCTGCTAGAGAAAATCCATAATAGGACTTCAATTTGGAGTCCTTGTCCTTGGAAGACTCAAATATACATCACACAGATATACAGTCCTGTAGTTTCACGGTATGATTCAAATCAGATAGCCAATACTTGTGGAATTAGCAGGAATTTCAGGAACCAGTTGAGCCCTCTTGAGTCAAGAATCAGATAGGAAGATTGAGTAAAGGAATTCTGAGCTGTGGGGTCTACCCATACAATCACGTCTCTGTCCAAAAGAGAATAAGTTTCATTTTTCTTGACAGATCCAATATTGATGAGGCCCTGAACCCTGAATAGTTTATGAGCATATGGCAGAATTGGTTACTACTCCTACCACATCGTAATAAGGACCCAATGGTCCATGTAGTGGCAGTCCAATAAGCAATAATATTTTTGGTTGTGAAATTCCACACTAGAAGCCAATGTATCCTTGCCAATGTAGGTGCTGAAAGATGGCTGTGGGTGTCATATCAATTTGACTGTGGGAGGTTCGTCTTTTGAAACCATCATTGTTCTCTCCCGGGCTTCTTTGGCATCAGGCCCAAACAGTGACCTTGACACCCTGAGGGCAGATTTAGCCATTTTTCTGGTTCAACACATCAGCTACATATAGCCACAGGCCGGTTTTTCAGCCAGATAGAGCTGAGAGAAGCCACAGTATGGTCAGGGAGAACCAGTCAACCCCAATAGGAGCACATATTCACAGGTCTGCTGATCGTCAGACCTGGGGCATGAGATAGCTCATATACCATAGAGCCAACAAGGCCTGAATGTTAATGAGACAAACCCAATCAGTCTTTAACTTTACAGCAGCCTCTGGAATTAGGAAAGATGATTGGAGGTGATAGGTGATGTTTTAGAGGAGGCAGGTTTGTAAGACTGGGTATTTCCGCCAATCTTGTATGCAGACAAGATGGTATCCAGGTGATATTCACTACTTCTGGTGGGTGAAACAGCATCATCCAATTGTTTAAAAAAAATCCCAAAGGTCCAATTACTCTGTATTTCCTGCCAATGGCATCTACACCATCTTCTCCATCTGGGGGGAAAAAAAAAACTGAGTAAAGAAATTATTATGTTCACTGCATTTTTGGAAGCCAGCAGCCTTCACTTTTGTGGGTGACAAACATTATTCATTTCTCTGATCATACTGTATGTGTGATACATGTGTTCAAAATGGCCATAAAGGCTTCGAAAGAAGTTTGCGTTCTACTGATAATCTCTAAACCATCAATAATGTCCTTCTCTATATACTGTACTCTACATACATACATACATGTTAGTGGTGCTGTTTAAGGCAATCATGAACTGAAATGTTGACACAGGTGAGATTGTACGAGCAGAATAAAATTATAAAAAATGATTATCATTGTTTATTATTATTTATTATGAAAATGATTCAAAATAAAATGAAATAAAAAGATATGATGCATAATTTATTTGACAGGTTGATACACAGTTAGTTGATGTTTTTAGTAGCTAAATAACTGATTAATACACTCCTCTGTTACATTATGTACACACTACCAAGCATGTATACAGTATATGAAGAGATTGACCACTTGCACTGAAATCTGCTGCAATGACCCGGTTACTGCGTTCACCAGATATCAACACAATTTCTATCCGCTCATCACGTGTTAAACTCTTCGACATGTCAATGGCTGTGAACAAAGAGAAACTTGTAAATAACTCATGAAAGAATAACGTTACGTTAAAACCAAGCACACCATTGTTTTTCTTGTGGAATTCCCAATAAGTTTGATGTGTCACATGACCCTCTTCCTATTGAAAAAACAAAAGTTGGATCCAAGATGGCCGACTTCCAAATGGCCACCATGGTCACCACCCATCTTGAAAAGTTTGCCCCCTCACATATACTAATGTGCCACAAACAGGACGTTAATATCACCAACCATTCCCATTTTATTAAGGTGTATCCATATAAATGGCCCATCCTGTACTTTGCAACGTGTTACACCCAACACTGATCGTGTTTATCACATTGTGGTTCTTTTAGAAATGCTTGCTTTTTATTAACAAAACATCAAAATGGATTTATCTCGGTTTGAGATAGTAGTGTAGAGATAGAGACTGCAGTGATGCTTGGGACATCTGCAGATGATGACAGATGATCAGGCCACTGATTAGTATACTGGTGATTCTGAATGCTGTGTGGTTGGAACAGATAAGAGGGGAAATGAGGTCGTTGCTGATGTTCTTACATAAACAACCAATTTTTAAAATGTATCTTTAGGTACTTTTGCAACTTGTTGCATTTGCTCCCACTTAATCAACATAATTACATTCAAATTGATTTATATTTAATTGTATTTAATTTCAGTTAATATGAAGAAGTGAGTGATGGCTCAAGACCTTTTCCACAGTACTGTACCGTATATACAGTATATACTGTTCTGTCCTTTGTTTCACCCTGATGTCCTTGTTTCCCCTTCCTCTTGGGGAGATACCCTTCTCCAATCAGGTGAAGATGACCTAGCCAAGTCCAGCCTACAGCTTTTTCTGTCCTTTCTGCTGATTTAGCTTCTTGCAATTCCTCTGCCATTCCGCTCTTGTACTTGTACTGTACTGTATATGGTCAAAGTTCAAAGAGAAAAAGGTTTGCACTTGTCCAAAAATAGCCAGGCATTAATCAGGTGAGGAGTACTGAGGTTTTATGTACACCTCTCTCTGCTCTCTAGTTCTACTGTAACACGGTACTTCATCTTCAATTGTCAGAAAGTGCAGGAAGACCAGATCTGCTATGGTTTCTAGACTATTCGCGTTTCGGTTGCGGTCTGGAAAACCTCTGCTGCTTTTGTATCTACAGTACGTCTCCAAGCCGTCTCTCCGTCTATAGATTTAGTCCCGGAAATTGCTATGAATTTTGCATGAGATCAGAACAAAGCGCTGGAAAAGTAAAGCACTACTACACTGCTCTGAAGAAAGCGGCTCAGGTTTGACAAGAAAGAAAACTGATACTGTATTTTATGTGTAATGATGACACCTTGAAGGAGCGGTTGTGGCACAAATGAATTACACACAGTGTCCAGATGTTCATGAAATGCAGTTGATTAGCCTGGACAGTGTCTGTGTCTGTTTTGGTGTCTATCTATCTATCTATCTGTAGACTCTATGTTTATGATGTATGTGTATGAGCGAGAGAGAGAGAGAGAGAGAGAGAGAATGAAACACCATTGTAAATGAGATGTCACTGTGTCATACCGTCACTATTCTTTCTGCTTCATATCTACAGAGAAGAATACTGCATCCTATTAATGTTAACATATGAGGATATTAATAAATCCAGATATAATTGATAATGATATCCATTTATATTTCAGAATTAGTTATATATCCTTGTCATCTTTATCTCCTGATGACTATTCTGGAATTCTTAAACACCACATAGCTGGGTAATGTGCTACTGAAAACCATTAAGTGTTTATTAGGTCTTATGAATATATTATAGCAGACAGGGTTGAGTGGATTTATGTTTTATCGTATGTTAAGGTGATTTAATAAAAACGGCAAGCTGAAAAAATGAGGAAGAAAAAAAAGAGCTCTGTTGTGTTGGTTGTGTTGTTATGCTGTATGTTTGCAGTAAGAGTCATATAGCTGGATTAAGGTTTATAAACCTGCTTGCTGTCTCAAAGTATTAAAGGGCCTCTCCAGCAAAAAAAAAAAAAAAAAGCTCTAATATAATCATGCATACTTGCCTTTTATAAAAGTCATGAAGGCGTCATTTTCAATTCAATGATGATATGCAGGAGTTACTGTAAACCTAGAAACTCAGCTTAAACAAACTAAAAGACAAAGTAAACAAGTTCTTCCATGTCAACTGTTTGTCTGAGCTTTAGTTTCTCTCCATTTTTCTTGAGCATGACAGGGCATGTAAACTGTATTCTGAGTGTTTTCGTATCATGTCTATATGAAATTACAGTTTTCTTTTACATATTGCTCGCTGGATCATCGTAAGTCAGCTTTCATGGTTTTGTGATTTGGAGCCCTGACAATGCACTCAAAAAGTTACACAGGTTTTTAACACTCTCAAGTCACTTTACTTTGTTTGATAACTAGTGCTCCAAGCTACAAATCAATTTGAGTACAAATTTTAGGAATATAACTAAGCTAAGGTAAGAAGCTTAGCTTGGAGATTTGAAATATTAGAAAATGTTTATACTGTACAGTATATAGTTCACAATACATACTCAAAAGTCTTGATCCACTCCTTATTTCTTCATATTTGCTTCCAAAAAGCCCAACCTTTTGTATTTTTTTTATTTTTTTCAGTGTATTTACTGCAGTGATGCTTGGGACATGAAATTCATATTCTGCAGATGATGACAGATGATCAGGCCGCTGATTAGTGTACTGGTGATTCTGAATGCTGAGTGGTTGGAACAGACAAGAGGGGAAATGAGGTTGCTTACATAAACAACCATTTTTTTTAAATGTTCAGTACAGACCAAAAGTTTGGACACACCTTCTCATTCAAAGAGTTTTCTTTATTGTGTTCTTTATTGTGTTCTTTCTTGTGTTCTTTAGCCCCAAACGCGTCTCTTCTGCTTGTTGCCTGTCCTTAGCAGTGGTTTCCTAGCAGATATTCTAGCATGAAGGCCTGATTCACACAGTCTCCTCTTAACAGTTGTTCTAGAGACGTGTCTGCTGCTAGAACCCTGTGTGGCATTGACCTGCTCTCTGATCTGAGCTGCTGTTAACCTGCGATTTCTGAGGCTGGTGACTCGGATGAACTTCTCCTCCGCAGCAGAGGTGACTCTCGGTCTTCCTTTCCTGGGGCGGTCCGCATGTGAGACAGTTTCTTTGTAGCGCTTGATGGTTTTTGCACTTGGGGACACTTTCAAAGTTTTCCCAATTTTTCGAACTGACTGGCCTTCATTTCTCAAAGTAATGATGGCCGCTCGTTTTTCTTTACTACAAATTCAACCTCTTTGAATGAAAAGGTGTGTCCAAACTTTTGGTCTGTATCTTTAGGTACTTTTTGCAACTTGTTGCATTTGCTCCTTAGAATTTGCTCCTTAAAACAACTTTTGAATTATGATGTCATCTTGTTAGAGTATAAAAGAAATAAATAGCTGGTATTCATTATTAATGCTAGTGCTAATTATTAAGTATTAAATTCGTTTTCATTTTGATTCCATGATTGATAGGGCATTAAGATGATCTATCTAGCTGTCTGTCTATCTATCGATGTATAGACTATTCTTTAGAAATAATTCTCCATTCCTCACTCTCATTCTTGGAAAGTTTTTGCTTCTCATGTTTAGTCCAGTCCCTGTACCTGACCAGTTTCAGAGGAAATGTTTTTTGTTTGTTAAGCCAATTTTTCATAGTGAGCTATGGAAAATTCAAGGCTAAAAATCATCTAATTTAAGGCATAATCCAGTGAGAAACAGGTGCAGATGATGGCAGATGATCAGGCCGGTGAGTAGTATACTGGCGATACTGAAGGCTGACTGGTTGGAACAGACAAGAAAGGAAATGAGGTTGCTGCTGGGATTGTTACATAAATGACCAATTTAATTGTACTTTTAGGCACTTTGCAGCCTGTCGCAGTAAAACATTTGTTCTCATTGTTTTACTTTAATCTATATCATTTATTTTAACATGAGGAATTGAGAGGTTTCTTACAACATTTGCGCATTTCTTAATCTATCTATCTATCTTCCTTCATGGCACAACCTACATGTATGTTTTAAAAAATATATTGTCTGTCTGACCCGATTCCATTTAATATGTTCTGTATAAAACATCCCTTTCCATCCCTAAATGGTTATAATAATAATAATAAAAAAGTACATTTTGGTGTCCCCCAGCATTCATGGAATATCTGTCTATTAATTTTTCCAAACGTTCCACCCTGTTACATAACTATTATTAAAATTAAATAATCTTTTTGAAAAAAGGACTGATATCCAACAAATCATTTGAAGATTCTTATTATGAACATGGAGGCTAGTTAACATTTAGTTTTGTTTTGTTTTTGCTAATTTTAAGCTCAAATCTCGTCCTTGTTACAAATTTATGAGCAAAATTAAGTCATCAGCGAAGATGTTAAAAATTAAAAATTTTTTAAAAAGATCTTGTTGCCTGAGATTTTGTAGGTTAACACATGCTTGTGCTCAGGCCGATCCTGATAAAGAGGTCGATGCTTTATGTTATATAGATCGAGCTGAAGTAGTGGTGTTAGCATAGGATTTATGGACAGAAAATGCCCTAAATGTGTGTTCATGTGGGCTAATGCTCCAAGGCGGATTCATTAAATATTTATCAAGGCAGCCATGTTTTATTGACTAGGATTGTGCTGAGCAGAAGCAGACAGAAATAAATGTATCAAAAAATATATGACTTGAATTCCTGTATAGTGTCTCAAATCCTTTTCAGTCATAACATGATTTGAGAAGATTTCTCTCTGTTTAAATTCATATTGTGTTTATAAAGATTAATTTACACCCTAGGTAGTTAACAAGCAGCTCTGCGTTTAGCTTTAGCGTCCTGTGTCCTGACTCCCGGTGCTAGTGTTAGATTGATAGTGTTATTAGATTTTATGCTTTCGTGTCTGTTTATGCTGAGGGTTTTTACTTCAGCAGGAAAATGACTAAATTGTCTGATCAATGACCAATCAAACAAGGGCTGAATCCCTGTAGTGCATTATAAATGCTCATATAATACTCAGCCCTGCCCCCACACACATTTCTCGAAACAGGACTCTGATTATTCTAACACATCTCAAAAAATCCTTCTTTACCTGAGTGGCAGTGTTAAAACTGCCTTTTGTTTATTCTCATTCTGATGATTCATCATATAATATCTGAGAACTGAACAGAAGATTGGCTATTTGAATGTTTTTGGGCTTGTGCTAGGCGGCACAGCGGCTTAGTGGGTAGCACTGTCGCCTTACAGCTCTAGGGTCCAGGTTCGATTCCTGCCTCAGGATCTGTGTGTATGGAGTTTGCATGTTCTCCGCATGCTTGGTGGTTCTGTGCCCTAAGTCTCCTGGGATAGGCTCCAGGCCTCTTGTGGCCGTGTACCAGAAAAGGTGGTATAGTCAATGAGTGAGTGAGTCTATGCTTCATTTTCATAAAGAAAATGCGTTTTAAATGCTGCTCTAAAAACCTTCACTTCGTCCACTATATAGCCAAAGGTTTGTGAAAACCTGACCATAGCATTTATATAGACTTGTTGAACATTCCAGATTCAGTCCCCTTTAGCTGTAATAATAATCTCCACTCTTCTTGGAAGGCTGTTCACTAGACTTTGGACCATAGCCTTGGAGATGCGATGATTCAGCCACAAGAGCATTAGTGACATCAGGCACTGATGTCATGTGAGGAGGCCTGGGGCACAGAAACGTACACCTGCTCATTTCTGCAACTATGTGGCAACGGCTCAATGCAACAAATCATGCAGTTCAGTTTAGATATCATAATCCGAAGAAAATGTCATCTCAGTTGTTTTGACTGTGGCACGGTTGTTGGTGCCAGAAGGACTGGTTGGAGTATTTACAAATACAAGAATATACAAATATTGTGACCACAACTAAAAATAATCTTACTGCTGCTGTCATAACCAAAACAAACTTTGATACCTCACAGTCATATTGGAACAGTGCACAAAGCAAGGTCCATAAAGACGTGGATAAGTGAGTTTGGTGTGGAAGAACTTGACTGGCCTGCACGTTGAGTCCTGACCTCAACCCGACCGAACACCTTTGGGATGAATTAGAGCAGAGACAGCGAGCCAGGCCTTCAGTGTCTGACCCCACAAATGCACTTCTGGAAGAATGTTCCTAAGCTTCGTGGAAAGACTTCCCAAAGTTATAGCTGCAAAAGTGGGCCAACATCATACATTATTAAACACTATGGATTAAGAATTAGATTATTTGGTTTTATTTAGTAACTTTTGTCAATTAGTATATTATGTTTGTTGCAAAAAATATCTTTAGCTTTGATTTTTTTCTATTTTAGGTTTTGGACAGTCATATAAGCATTTCACTGCATATCCTACAAATAAAATTAGAATTTGAACTAAGAATGTTAAAATGTGTTTCTTGTCAATTCATTGAATTCACAACCAATTCACAGTTTCTGCAATGTATTGTAGTAATTTTGACCTTTTTGAGTGCTGGTACACCAATAAATATTGATAAAGAAGTGAGTCAGAATTAATTTACTTTCACTATTTAATAAGCATTTCATGTTACATTCTGTGCACTTAAACGTTTGGAGGATATGTAGGCATTACTTAATGTAAATGAACATTTTGAACATTATGGTATGAAGAAGATTCATTTTTCATAAATCCAGTAAACACATAACTTTACTTGATGGATTCTTTACTGATGCATTTGTTTCCTTTATATTTTTTCAGTGTTTTTGCAAGTTAAAAAAAAAAAAAAAAGCAAAACCCTAAACTTTGCAAGAATGAATGAACGAATGAATGCATGAATTAATGAATGTAACATAAATTATAACTGTATATCTAAAAAGATATTTAAAGCCAGTCCACTTCCACAGAAAATAAATCTATATAATTGTGTTTCCCTTTGCTATATTTAAATCATGATTGATGACAGGGTCAATTACTATACCTTGAATTTCATCCGAGACTCCTCGTCTCCATGAGAGATAAACAGAGTGAGAAGGAGACAGAGTGTTAGAGACTTTTTCCTTCTCTTGTTTCTCATTTTTGAAATTTATATGTAACTTAATCCTATTCTCTGGTCTTACTTTCCCTGTTTGCTCCATCCATCTCAATATTACAGAATGTCTTACATCTACTAAACCAGTGATGAAAACCCAAGAAATGAATACTTCACATGAGAGCATCTCCTGGTGTAATATGAAGCGGGCTAAAGAGTGAGTAAGACTTGCCTTGCCTCGCCTCGCCTTGCATGCAGCATTGCTTACAGTGTATGAACAGGCTTAATCTGCAAACTTGAGCTAAACTTAGTAGTTTTAGATTTGTAATGAAGTTGTGCAAAGTGTTGTTGGAAAATTGTTGTCTCATCTTGTTGACGTTCAAATCAAGGCAGTTGGCATCTAAATATTACAAGACCGACTTCATGTGGCTGGAGGGTGTCATATATATAAGTTAAAGCTAGATGTCCTACAGTGCCACACCGACACAAGAGTACAGATGAGCTGCAGGCTGCTACCAAAGCACCATTGTGTTCGATTATGCTTCATCAGTGCTACAGACTGATCTCACTCTGATGTGCTAAAGAAGCCCCGACCAAGTACGAACATAATTGTTCAGAGTTTCTATATTATAAATATTTTTTTGATTGTTTGTTTTTAGGAAATATACGAATATTTTGAGATCCTGGATTTTTAAAAAAAATTTATTTTCATGACCTGTAAGTCGTGATCAGCAAAATTAAAAACAAAAACAGCTTGGAATATTTCACTTTAAATGTAATGAATCTAGAATATGAGAGTTTCACTTGAAATTTGAATTATGAAAGAAAATGAACTTTTTCATATTTTAAATGTCATATTTTAAGTTTGGAGATGCACTGTACAGTACATACATGAACAGTGTGACAGCAAAACATGATAAACACAATTTGTGGACTTTTACTCATTTTGGCAAAAAGAATTTCTCTGACACACCTAGGTTGTTTTAACAAAATGTCTAATTTGATTATCCACATTTTAAACAAAGGAGGTTGCTACTTTTGTTTTATTAAAACTCAACCAGCATATTGATAGTTGGTATCAAGTGGTGGTAAGACGTGGGATCAAAAGGTTTTGAGACGAGTTTTGTAATACACCAAGGCTGCACACAGCCACAGGGAGCACCGACCTTCATAAGTCAGTGTGCCAAAAGACATCGTCAGAAAACTAGCAGTTAGCCCTGTAGCGTGGATGGTAAACCCAAACGCGGAAGTAGCACGAGCAGGCAGGATAACCATGCTGGTTACCATTGGTGAAGTGATGAAAGGTTTGAGCTGGGAGGTGTGGAATACCGGATGGATCCGGAGCGCCGCAGGCAGCTGGAGCCGGTAGGTGATAGGGTTAATTCGGAGGTTGATGCGGTATGGTCCGATGAATCTTTCTTGATTCAGTCTGCAGGTGTAGGTTTTTTGTTGATAGCCATACCTTATCACCTACTTGGTACATTCGTCCCGGTGGGTGTCGACGGCGATGTTGCAGAGTGTAACGGCGGTTAGCCTGTTGAATGGCGTCGTTTGCTTGTCTCCATAGCCGTCAACACCGGCGAACCAACTGTTGGGCCGACGGTACTTCTGTCCCCTCCGTTCTTGATGGTCGAACATAGAGGTTGGCAACCGTAGCATACCTCAAATGGGCTTAGGTTGGTGGCAGAAGAATATGGAAGGATTGTGAGACAGGCAAATGACTGATGGACGGTAAGAGCCCCCCCCCCCCCCCCCCGATTAATTACACGCACACACACACACAGGGAAACAGCATGAACAGATTTTAGTCCGTCAGACACTTTTATTAACTCTGCATCAGTTCCCATCAAAAAAACAGAAAATAAAGACAGTCAAAGGTTATAAAGGAGGCCTAGACCATATTAAATCCATAGATGCAACTTTTTTCCCTTATGAAGGACGAACATGACAGCGGATTGTAAAAGCAGTTCAGTTTGAGGAACATGATCTATGTAATGTAAAAACAAAGAAAGAAAAAACATCCTTGGAGAATAAAGTAGACATTAATGGAAATGATTTTTGCAAAGCTCTCCTTATATTTCTTGCATAGCTAAAAAAAAAACAGATCATCTTCTTTTTCTCTCACAGATCCGTCAGTGTGAGATTGTTTAAACACTTTCACTAAAGTAATTGAAAAAAAAAATCTAACATGAAAATCAAGCTCGCAAAACAATAATAATAAAAAAAAAAATCTGAATGCAACATAATTCTGGATTCAGTTGTGAGAGGTTTGATTCATTTGGGTCATATGTATAATAAATCACATTGATTTATATGAGTCATTTCATTCATTTGAGTCATTTATATTATCTAAGCTCCTTTGATTCACAAGTCAGTTTGATTAATTTAAGTTATTTAATTCTTTTGAGTTAAGTTAATTTATATCAGATTGATTCATTTGGATCAGTTGTATGATTTAAGATCTTTTGATTCATATGAGTCATTTGAGTTTCACTGATTAATGTGGGTCATATGTATCATTAAGTTCTTTTGATTGATATGAGTTGTCTGAGGTAGCAACAAAATCACTGTAAATTAGCATTTAAATTCCAGAAGGTTGCAAGTTTAAATCCCAAAGCTGGCAGCAAAAAAAAAAAAACAATGTTTATCACAGGATTGTGTTTTGCTTTTGTTTGCGAATAAAGCATCCAACAAATAAATAAAGGTAATCCACAAATATAGACGGTTCAATAAAAAAATCTGTAACTTTTTTTTTCGGGACATGCAACTGTGAATGCATTTTAACATGCAGTGTGCAGATTATATTTCTCATCTCTTAAACCCATCATGAAAACGATAACACTCATCACGACGAGCAAATTCATGTTTATAAACAGAAAAAATATAATCTTCCAATTCAAAAAGTGCTTTTGTTCCTTTTTGTCCTTCGTCGTTAACAACCTTCATGACACGAATATAAATGTGCAAATAAGAATAAATAATAGTGCATAGGTGAAGGAAAGGTAAGCTGGAGCGTTTCGATTGGCCGGCCATGCTAATGATCCAGACACCCGCATGCGAGGCATGAAAAGAAAAATGCAAGACTTATGAAGCGCTTTCATAAAACATTAGACATCCGAGACGCTGCGCGCACCTGACTGTTACTCGTTTCAGGATAATTCTGGGAAAAAAGGTGGATTTGTACTTTACTGTTTTAGAATGAAAAGTTTTTGAATTTGCACATTTAGATAAAAAAATAATAGAACATTTTGAATTTTTTTATTAATTTTTTGTGGAGAATTTCTATCAAAAAATATTTAGATTTTTGATTAGTTGAAATTTTAACTTTTGTTTTGGAATAACTTTTTATATAATATAGTAATTTTGTTTTGGCCCAACATTTTTGTTGCAAAGTTTATAGTAATATTTGAATGTTATTGGACTATTATATTCATCCACACACACACACAATTTATACAACAAATAAAAACAAGAAATATTACAATTATATTACATCTTTATATTATGAAATAAAGAAGGCAATTGTAGTATTTCATGTTCTTGTTTTTTTAATTTTGTGTGTGTGTGTGTGTGTGTGTGTGTGTGTGTGTATATCACTACACAATAAAGGTGGGTGCTTTTTTTTGAGTTTTAACAAAGCAGTGGGTGTGGCTCTATTGATTTTTTTTCACTTGATGCTTTAGATGGACAGATAGAAAGTTTAGATTTAAACTGAGTAGAAGCACTGAAACATTCTGAATTGGGAATAAGTGATGGCCGAGTGTGACGGGACGCCGGAGCAGAGTGTGCAGTGGGAGGCGTGTGCAGTGGGAGGGGTTTCGGTGCTGCAGCTCTTCAGGATCTTCAGATGGCTTTAAAGACGAACATCACGCACTGTGGAAGGAGACGGAAGCGTCAGGGTGTCGCGGCGTTCTGTTAGTAACGAGGACGGATCGGCGCTCAGTCCTTCAGCTTGCTCTCGATGAAATCCTGGATCTTGTTGATTTTCTCCTCCTGCTGGTCCAGCAGGTCTAAGATCACGCCCATGGGGGTCTTCTTCAGTCCCACTCCTTCGATCTTATTCTCTAGCTTGTTCTTCACGTTGCGCAGACGGAGAGAGGCGTGGATCAGGATCACTGCGGCGAGAGAGAAAAAAAAAAAATACACATCACGACCGTCCATCATCTGGGGTTTACAGCAGCCCAGAATAATACACTGTATTAATTTACATTTATAATTAAGTATTAATTAATCTAACAATACAAGTAATTAACTTGTCATTTATTTATGTGTTTACTCAGCAGACACTCGTATACAAAGAAACTCGTTCCTCTGCTAGCTAATTAGCCAATGTTGGGTGTTATACTGAGGCTCTGCCGTTTTTTTGTCGTTTCTTGATCATGTCAGAACACATTAACACCTGGTTACTGTTTATTAATATAACATTTAAATCTTAAATTAGTTCATTAGGAAAAGCTGCCGAGTTAAGTGTAAGGTCGAGACTCTGTACTTTTTTAGGAGGGTTTCATGCAAAAACAAAAAAAAAAAAGTTAAATGCTCTTTATTTGAAACAAAAGCTTGAAATTCAGTGTTGTTTAACAGGATGATAACACCCAAGGCAATTTTTTTGTTTGTTAATCATTTTTTTAGTTTGTTAGCTCTCCACAGTGTGTCTGTGTGCGTCTTTTCTGACTGTCAGTGACTCAACATCACATCCTGTAGTGTGTGTGTGTGTTACTTTTTTTGCACTGGAGGACGAGTGAAACAGAGGGAGTGTGATGTGTGGAAAAAAAATGAGAGTGATTTTAGCTGGGGCATTATCTCAAACACACACACACACACACACACACACACACACACACACACACACACACACACAAAATAATCAAATACAGAGCCTGTAACTTCATGCACGTTTGAAGCATCTGTAGACTGAACAGAGTCTACAGATGAGCTCGAATTTAATCCGAGTCAGCGCTCTGAACCAGCGAGAGCCAAAAATGGAGCAAGAGAAGGGAGGAAACACGGCTTTGTAACTTAGCAACAACCAAACACACACACACACACACACACACACACACACACACACACACACACACACACACACACACACACACACACACACACCGCACAGAATCCGGCTGTTCTCCACACTGTGACCTGCAGAACATGTCGAGTGAGAAAACGAACCTCAGGAAGGAAGTTTATCTTCAGGCTGCTTGTTAGGATAAAAAATGTAATGAAACTTTAACTAAGACTCGCTGGTGTTGCTATTAAACACCTCGGCCTGCGTGAGGGATGAAGGCACATCCATCCGGTCAGGCAGATCCACGGCCTGCACACGGTTGCTAAGCGACGCTGCCGTGATGGTGATCGGAAGACTGTGTAACACCTGGGTGCGTGTAGACGCAAGACCCCAAGATACATAAGTGCATCATGTCAGGCGACACTGCGTGTGAGAGCGAATCGTGATTAACTGCACGGCTCTCGGGAGTCCCGAGTCGTCTGCCGTCCTCATGATGCTTTGCAGCAACGACAGAGACAGAAAGACAGCTGACAGGACCGTCTCCTCCGGAGGACGTCGATCTCTAGCCAGGCCCCCCCCCCCCCCCACTCCCCCCCCGGTGTGACGGGCAGACGACTGAATGCGCTTGTATAACTTTAGACCTTTTGAGACCGAGAAATAAAAAACGCAAAAGTCTAAACCTGTGAGAATCCACAAAAATGAAATAAAAAAATAATCCTGACTGCAATTTTAAATGTTGGAGGCGGAGCTTCTATTACACTTATTGTCCTTCCTGTTTCTACTGAACGTCTCACTTTAATGATAATTTACACCTTTAATCCAGAAAGTCTGCAAAATGCCAACAAACGAAGTAAAGGTTTGAAGAGGCGACCCTGTGCGTGTGGTGTGTCAGACTGCATGGTGGTGATGATGAAGGTGTTCGTACTCACAGAGCAGAGGGAACGTGATGCCGAAGACAAACACCATGACGCCTCCACACAGAGACAGCAGGAAGTAACTCGCTCCCAGGACGATGATGATGAACAGAGACGGGTTCTTCTTCTTAAAGTTCTTGATCACGGCCTTGTTCTCTCCGGCCCACACCGAGCCCATGAACACCAGCGTGACCACGGCGCCCCCTAGCACCATGCCGAGGGGGTTCATAAACCTTTAAAACATGAACATCCATCATAATTACAATTCAAATCATTCACTTTTGCACAAATATAGCTTTATTTAACTCATTCGACATGAACATACACAGCATTTTAAAAACACACCAAAAAAACAAACACACAGATTTTAATAAACAACAAATCTCCTTCGCTTTGAAGAATGGGTGTGTAAACTTTTGCACACAGCCGCGCCGATTCCCAGCCAAGTGTAAAGATAATTCGGATGAAACGTCTGGAGCGCGACGAGAACGCCGCGTCCGATCTGACTTGCTTTGTGAGTTAAATATAAATCCGAGTGTGACTCAGTGATTCCTGACAGCTGTGCTGACCTTACACACACACACACACACACACACACACACACACACACACACACACACACACGGCATTAAACCTCACCCTAATGCTTCGGATCATTGTGTGTGTTTCTGGCTTTCTTACATTCCTAGCACACCCCGACTTAAACACACACACACACACACACACACACACACACACAAATATCTGATGTTGATACAACAGAACAAAGTGAACAATCAAAAGTGATACCTTGACAAAATAATTTATATATATACATATACATACACACACACACACACACACACACACACACACACACACACATACAATAAAAAAATTAATTAAAATAAATAAAATGCACAAAATAAAAACTATTCTTATTATTGGAAATTAAGGTGTATTTATCTCATTTTGGTTTAATAAACAGACTATTACGATCTCATTGATGTTCAGATATATTCGCTTGACACATTTTTTTTCAGCCTTGATGCACATTTCTAATATTTTGGTAAAGATCTGTGGATCCTCCCGGAAAATTTCGAACGTATCTCTCAGGATCGCAGCTTCTCAAAATTTTAACCCCAAATCAAAAATTCTAAACAAATTCAGGCTTTGGAGGCGGGGCTTCATGTGTGGTCAGCTGTCAGTCATTTCAGGCTCATTTGCTCCAATCATTGGCTCTTTAAGGATTTTTTCTTTCCCTGAACAGCGATGCTTTTGTTCCACACACACACACACACACACACACTGCGCACTCTCTGACACGCAGCCACGGGACAGTCCTCGTACAGAACCCGGCTTCTCCAGCTCCGGCAGTTTATCAACTTCTAGACTCCATCAACGTCCTTTCAGGAGGATTTTGTGAAGAAAAAAATGGAACAAAAAGGAAAGTGTGTAACATGGACAAAATCTTCATTCTTCAAAATCTGCATTCGTCATCGGGGAAGAATGAAAATTGAATGTTCAGGAATTTACTGAAATGAGACCTTACACATGTGAATTACGTCATCACACACACACACACACACACACCCCATATCTAAGTGTCCGATCTCAGCTGTCTGAGAGATTAAACCATAGGGTGGAATTTATTTTTTCTTTTCTTTTAAATAAAATCTCAATATGTTTTTGTTGTGAAATTTGTAATAAACATTATAATTTCTTTTAAATGAAGTATAATCAGTTTTATTAAAGAGGAGAACGCCTTGAACAAATCAGTCTCCTCAAAGTCCACATTAAGCAGTCAAAAATTTGCTAAATGTATACATATACTGTATATTATTATTATTATTATTATTATTCATTTTCTCCTTCATAACTGCAGTTAAAGGTTACAATAACTGTATATACTTATATAGAATAAAATATATAAAACAGATATGATAAAAATATATGTAGTTATACTTCATCACTGCAGTTAAGACTGAGTTGACAGTTTTAATAACTTTATATAAATATAGAATGATATCATGGAAATGATATATTTTCCTTCATCACTGCAGTTTTAATAAATTACAGGTTTGATGCTGACATTATATCAGTTATATTATTATTATTATTATTATTATTATATTCTCTCTCTCACACACACATTCACTCACGCGCACACACACACCGTGAATCATCAAACCCGAGCTCTATCATGATGATTAGCATTAGCATTAGCCTTTAGCTGCAGAGCTCCAGACCTACCCGACGATGAGGAACACCAGCACGGCGGCGGCGAAGTAGTTGGTCTGGTAATACAGCAGGTTACTGATCACTCGGTTGTTCCATCTGTTTAAGTCTTTAATGTCCGGTTTGGCGAATCTGTCGGTTCCGGGGAAGAAGTCCTGCCACTGCCTGAAGGGTGCGAGCTCCATCCCGGACGCCATATCTGTGTTGACAAACTCGTGTGTGTGTGAGAGAGAGAGAGAGCGTGAGCGTGTGAGAGGCTTTCACTCGCGGTCTACTCAATCCCCGCCTCCTGCACGAGGATTGGCTCTCACATGCAGCACCCTGTCTGGGTTGGTCAATAGATAAGTCAATCATAACGCTGTCGGTGTGGGGGCGGGATCCAGGCCTTTCTGCTTTATGATTGGTTCGTTTTTACTGCGAAGCAGCACGATGATTGGATGATCCAAGAGTGAGTCTCTCTTATGGGCCCGATGTTACACGTCAATGAATTTTGTGTGTACTGTATATACAGTATGTACAGTACATGTACACACATCCGTCTAACTCATTAATACAAAGACATCGAGTTTTGTCAGTTGTACTTCTTTCATCGTCAGACAAAAATGCACTCCGTGTTCGCAGTGAATCAGATGAGAAGTGGAGAGAGTAGATGGGATAAAGATGAAGCTTTGACTTAAAACAGTGTTATTTATGATCTGGGTTTGCTTCAGTCGCTCAGGTCGAGACTCGGCAACGTTATAGCATGAAGTCAGCTGACCACCTGAATGTACCGAATCACCAGCACATCACATCTCTGGAGGGTTTTCCTTCTTCGCTGATGGCACGCGCCGTATTCCAAAATAATGACGTCAGGACGAATCTGGCTCAAAGAGAGGATCAGGGAGCATGAGGTCATTTCCACACATGGATTGGTGATGCCATGCCTGCAAAGGGTGGGCCAATGAAATATAGATACTGTATTTACAGTGCCGCTCAAAAGTTTGTACACCCCTTCTAACTCCACGCTCGTTCCTGATGTTTATTTTCTCTCTACACTGTAAAACAGCACTGAAGGCGTTTATATAAAACACACAATAATCTCCTCTGAACAGTTGATATTGAGATGTACATCTGCTCCTTCTGCTCTGTGAAGCTTCATAACGCCTCTAATCTGAGGTGCTGCTTGAGGTTAGTTGGTGATTTCTGAGGCTGGTGACTCTAAATGAACTTCTCCTCTGCAGCAGTAAGTTTTGGTCTCGCTTTCCTGGGAAGGTCTTCATGAGAGACAGTTTCATCATGGAGCTCGATGGGGTTTACACACACACTCGACACACAATACTGTTCCTGTGAGAAACTGATCCAGAACAGCTGAGCTTCATGTCTTAAAATAACGACTGACTGTTAGTGATGTTGTTTCATAATTATCTAAAGCCATGTGTATTATTTCATAGTCTTGAAATTTGAAATCCCAAACAAATAAATTTGCAAGTGATCTTTTGAGCTGTATATATATATATATATATATATATATATATATATATATATATGCAGTGTATGTTTTGTCATGTCAAATATACACATTTTAATTGACTTATCTATTGACCAATCCAGACACATTTTAAATGATGTGATGCATGATGTGGTGCTATAAAGTTTTGGATTTTGAGCACACACTTCATAGAATAATTTTAGACACAGCACAAGACACTAAACTCTCTCACTCACTTATCATCATTACCGCTTAATCCTGTATTCAGGGTCACGGGGGCCTGGAGCCTTTCCCAGGAGACTTGGGGCACATGGCAGGGTACACTCTGGACAGGGTGCCAATCCATCGCAGGGCACAGACACACACACACACACACACACTCACTATGGGCAATTTTGGGAACGCCAATTAGCCTAATGTACATGTGTTTGGACTGTGGGAGGAAACCGGAGAACCTGGAGGAAACCCACCAAGCACGGGGAGAACATGCAAACTCCATGCACACAGAGACAGGAATCGAGGCTGGCCGGGGATCGAACCCGGACCCTGGCGGTGCAAGGCGCCAGTGCTAACCACTACACCGCCGTGCCGCCTTAGACACTAAACTATTATCTAAAATAAAACTTTATACTTATTCACAGCAAGACATTTTACAAGCAGTTGATGAACAGAATCCTAAAACCTCAAACCTAAAATTTGAAAATATAAATATATAAAGTAATTCAGGAGATGACTGATAATGCAAATATTATTTTAAACTCATGATATGTAAAACCCATTCATTGTGTAAATCATTCTTAAATTTAATATTTCTCATCGTGAACATCTAATATAACTCTATATATTTGCTAATACTGTGTGTGTGTGTGTGTGTGTGTGTGTGTGTGTGTGTGTGTGTTGATTTTATAAATATGGACAAAATTGTCTTAACAATGGAGCCAGAATTGTGCTCGTACTGCTTAACGTGAGGAAGTAAAGAGCCCAGTAGAGCACACAATCCCAAAGAAACTGATGCAGAACGTTCCAGAGGATCAGCCCGGTGAAACAGATCGCTCCTACGATACACACATGGCAGGACAGCATGCTCAGGGTGGACCTGAGAGAGAGAGACAGAGAGAGGGAGAGAGAAGATAAGAGCTCACTGAACACAGAACACTGCATCCTCTAGGTCTGATGCTACAGCGACGTCACTGCCGAGGTATTTTAATCTGTCTTAGAGTTTCTCCCTACATGATTAAAGAAAAAATAAATAAACTGGATTCCATAAAAGCTCAAAACAAACGTCCTCACCTGAGAGAGTGTTTTCGGAGATTCCACAGGATCTGACCTTCTCGCAGTGTGAGTATAAAACAGTGCCACATGACCAAGCGTGAGGTCCAGTAGGGAACATCCTGCCAATTACACACGAAGTCATAACACAGCTGATAGGGCAGGAGGAAGAACTGAACCACTGGATGGCGAGTCGTGGGGAGTCGGTCAGGGTGTAAAGGGAGAAATAAAGTCCTCCCTCCATTTACTGCCTTCAGAGTGGACAGAGAAGTTATTAAATAATAAGAAATGAAGTAAGAAAAACTGTATGTGTGTGTGTGTGTGTGTGTGTGTGTGTGTGTGTGTGTGTTGTGACATGACAGACATGACATCTCAAGCAGCAGATCAGTCTCCTCAAACAGATACAGACTGTAAGTTCTTCCCACCCTGACACTATGATGCTATGGACACCAGATGGCGCTGTTAATAACCCTAACCCAGGCACATGGCCGCGCAGAGCGTCAGCAAAGTGTGGCATACAGACGCTTTAATCCTGTAAGTCTTGTTGTGAGGGGTGTGTGTGTGTGTGTGTGTGTGTGTGTGTGTGTGTGTGTGTGCGTGTGTGTGTGTGTGTATAACATTTACCTTGTACTCCCAGAGATTCTGAGGCTGTTTGAATCCGAGTTCCTGCACACGCAGAACTTCTTTCAGTAACGCTCGTCTGTGGAGCTCGTTCTCTATTCCGTACGGAGGCTTTAAAAAATCTTGTTCTCCAAGTGCATTTAACAACCTTCACACACACACACACACACACACACACACACACACACACACACACACACACACACACACACACACACACCACTAAAACTTTAGTACATTCAAATTTTAATTTAAACTTAAAAAAGAAAAATATATAAAAATTTTATTACCTGCCATTAACCTGCTCCCTGGTGAAGACGTCCCTGTAAGGCGATGTCCACGTCCCCAAGGTCTCCATCCACAGAGACACCAGACGCTCCACCTTCAGATCTCCTGCACTCCAGTGATACATCAGAAACACCACCTAGCATTCATTCACACACACACACACACACACACACACACACACACACACACACACACACACACACACACACACACACACACACACACACACAATAATCAGATTCATCAAGTCATAAGTGCTTCTTAAAAGAGTGACATCTTCAAATTCCAGTAAACCACAAAGACATTTCCTGATTCGAATTTCCTGGAATTCTACCATTGCAAAAAAAGTCTGGTGTGTGTGTGTGTGTGTGTGTGTGTGTGTGTGTGTGTGTGTGCGTGTGTGCGTGTGCGTGTGTGTGTGTGTGTGTGTGTGTGTGTGTGTGACGTGTCCCAGCTAAACAGGATCGGCTTTGAGTTGAACTAACCAGTCACTAGTCTTTCTTTTTGCTATCAAGACTTGGTAATGTGTTAGACGTCTTTATTTAGAGACACAGAGATGTTTATTCCTCATATATGAGGAATGTTAGGAATCTGGCTCAGTCATGATGTAGCGCCCCCTTGAGCACCCCAGTAGGGCAGCTCAGCAGTACTGGGACTTCTGATCAATAATCCAGAAACTTAACCAGTGAGTCCACCAAAAGTCCACCAAAGGAAGTTCAGCTCAGGGTTCTTTGTTTGAGTCTGTTTGAGATGATCGATAATAAAAGACGGTGTAAAATGACTATTATAGTATAAATCCATTCAGGCATCTCTTATCTATAAGACTTATCCTGTGCAGGGTCGTGGGGGGGGGGGGGGGGTAATTGAGGATGTTTACTTCATAATTGTACATATTTTATTCATCTGCACTTTACTCGCGTAGTTTTATTAGACGATGCTGTTTACTTTTTTCTCGGCTCAAATGTACAGCAAATATGTGGACTTTTACTTAACGACATTTCTGCATGGCGTTGCGTAACATCACCCCGGTAGTGTGTAGTATTGTATTTGAAGCAGGAAGTTCTGCTGACTGTTATGTGCACTTGCGTGACTTCACCGTAGGAGGTCAATGGTGACGTTGGATTTATTCCCATTTTACGACCGTGGTGGGACCTCTGGTTTTGCATTCACATTTGTGAATGCCAATTAGCAATTAGAGAGAGAGAGAGAGAGAGATTTTTTGGTCCTGTCGGCACCATCTTGGCTCCCAAAAAAACTCAAAATAGATTGACAGTAATGAAACATCAGACATGTAATGTAATGTCTGGGTGTTAAACCAATCAATAAACCAACACCAATAAATAAAACCAATAAATAAACATTTAAGAGGGAAAGAAGCACAGAATAATTATTCCATCTTGCTGTAGGTGCTGCGGAAAAATATTTCTTTATAATTCATGGGTCAGAGTAGACGATACACAGTCTGGCCCAAAACCCTGGGTCGTTCCATGCGGAGATAATTTCCTCCTTTAGCGAGTGTTCTGATAGACCACGTCGGTTCTGATCCATTAAGAAGCGTTTAACCCTCTGTATTCAGCATGGCTCAGTGTGAGCGATCGCTGTAATCTATACTCACAGCAGTGAAGGTGAGAGTGATGAGCACTCCAGATAAGAATCCTCCTGGACCCAGCCACCGCACCACCGCAACTCGACAGCCAACACCTGCAGAAACCGAGCGACATCCGGGTCGGCCATGACGCTCCATCGTCTTCTCGTCACGTCGGCCTGGAAATGTTTCTCCACCAAATCCCTGCACAGGACACATCAGCTTCCATAAAAACTCTTGTTTCATAGCTGTTATTGAGTTACTGATTATAACAGCCCTAGTTATAATTTGAGACGAGGTTCTGTAAGAGGATGTGAAGTGTGAGAGCTTAGCCGCAGCAGAGGACCTGCACAGGCTCTGTCTGAGTTACAAACATTCGAGTAATGAATTTCCGCTGATACGAACAGACCGCGGTTCTATCGCAGAAGTGGCTCACGTGTTTTGTACAAAAAACAGACACTGCAGTGCACCAGATACCAATATTTACAATTATATACGATATTTTCAGTGTGTAAGTGACTGTATAAAATGTCTAAAATATGTCCTGTATATTGAATGTATGTGTGTTATGGGGGATCGGGAGAAATGGGTCGGCCACACTCAATGAATCAGTCCGGACGCACGATAAAAGGAAATGTCTGTCCTGTAAAGCTGTCCTGATGGTGAATAATCCTAATTGTTCCTAAAAATTCTCATAAAATAGAGTCTACAGTCCAATAGAGTGGAAAACAGCCGACAGGGTGGCATCCAGGATTCCCCTTACGATTTACAACGCAAAGACAACGCTGTTACATCTCACATACCGGTAAAACCTTGGATTGTCAGTAATTTAGTTTGTGAGTGTTTTGCAAGATGAGGAAAAATAAAAAATTCATTTTAACTTGATAAATGACCGAGGTTTGGCACTACTATCTACTATTTCCTTGGGTGCGGTTACGTTTTTTGGCCACATGATGGCAGTAGTGGAAGAGGGGCTAGAGATTTGTATATTCATGTTAAAGGTGTATAAGCCTCACTTTGTCGGACTTAAGAACAAATCTGACTTATGAACAAAACTCCCGGAACAGAACTCATTCATAAGTAGGGAACAACCCGTAGTCGCTTTTTGTCCGAAGAGCCAAATGGCTTCAAATGCTCTGTGAGGAGTTTTACTAGCACTGTCCGAGACTGGCAAAGTCGCTATCGGCCGTCAGGGTCTTAACAGAGCAAGAGTCAAAAATAAAGCTTGATGATAACTATATCTGCTCCCTCGAAAAGGAGAACCATGTAAATGTATAAAAATTGCTAAAAAAATATTTTGCTTAATAGGTGTCCTTTAGCAAAGTTGCTTCTACATGCATTATTCAGCAGCACACAGAACAGCACTTGATCCAGCACATTCTATTACAGTATTTTGTATTGGTTACTTATGCACACAACAAACATTTGTTAGAAATCCACAAAAACAAAATGAGACATGTGCAGTTATGTGCAATACTATTTCACAGGGCTACCTGGCCGAAGGAAAAAGTCGGCACCTGTGTGCACCCGGGTGTAACTACGTTCAGCTGCAAAAAGTAGGAGCATTTCTACACACACAATGCAAAGAGAAGTTAAGGGATGAGGACTGAACAGCTGTGTAGCCTTAGGAAATCACTGTTGAGCGATGAAAAAAGTCATGTGGTCGTTTTAATGAGTCCAGATTTACTCTGCTCCAGAGTGATGGGCGTGTCAGGGTGAGAAGGGAAGCGCTGTAATGAAGCGATGCTCCCATCATGCATAGCGTCCACTGTACAAGCCTCTGGAGACAGTGTTATGATCTGGTGTCGCTTCAGGCGCTCAGGTCGAGACTCAGTGACGTTACGTGGAGATAACATGAAGTCACATTAAGGCCAGGCCATATTCCAAGATGACGATGATCCTGGAGAAGGGTTTTTCTCACATCATCAGTACACGATCTTGGAGCGAAATGAATGCGACTCTGGATGGAAATCTTGTGACTTTGCATAAACTATCGAAACATTGAAACAGCCGTTATCAAATCAAAAGGAGGAGCAATGAAATACTACAGTGTGAAAACGGTTTTTATTTTTTGCTGACTGTTTTGATTAGTTAAATTACACGACTCCAGACCTTGAAAACTTTAAGAGAGTTAGACGAAGTTTAAAAACCCCTGTGTTACCTGAAGGAGATGTTGATTTGGGGGAAACCGTGCCAGGTCCTGCGACAGGTCGGACACGTGCTCGTCCTGGAGGACCGCACCCACATGGCGAGACAGTAACGACAGAGACTGTGTCCGCAGCTCAGCGTGGTGGGATCCAGCAACACGTCGTAGCAGCAGAGACATGTGACTTCAGGCGGCGAGATACCCTTAGCCTTAGTATCATCATCATCATCATCATCATCATGAAGCTCTGAGACGTCAACGCAGCAGTCGGGGGGTTTGTGGTGAGGATCTGCCATTGAACTGCAAACATACACCAGATATCAGAAATAAATAAATCCTCAAATTAAATTTTATCACTTAAATCAGTGATTTTCTGGCTGTTTGAAGACATTTTCTTCTTTAATAGACAAGGAATGATTATTTTTAGAAAAAGTAAACAGAGTAGTAAAAGCATTATTACATATCTTTCAGTGTTTATTGAAATCATCATAAAATATATTTATATAAAGGATTAATAGAAAAAGGAAGAAAATTGATAGTAGTTTATATATATATATATTTTGTAAAAAATGTTCAGCAACAAAATACGTTTTATTAAACGCAGCTCTGGTGCTCAGTCAGTCATTAAATCTGACTTAATCACAGTTTAGTGTTTACCTGTAAAAGTCAGTCATATATCCTCTAAACTCCTAAAAGTGGCAAATGTTTTAAAGAAGAATAAGAAAATTCACAAGCAAAAAGTGTAAAGTCCTAAAAGATAAATATAAACAAGCAATTAACTAAGAATTCAATAGCAAGAATTATTAAGAAATCCTTTTGTATGTAGTGGCCGTGGTGGACACGCCCACCTGAGCGACACGCCCACCTGAGCGACACGCCCACCTGAGCGACACGCCCACCTGAGTGACACGCCCACCTGAGCAACCTGAGAAAATCAGAAGTCCCAAGGGCACAAGGTGGGGTAGACCCTGGACAGGGTGCCAATATATCAGAGGGCACACACACACACACACACACACACACACACACACACACACACACACTCATTCACACACTACGGGCAATTTTGGGAACGCCAATTAGCCTAATCTGTCTTTGGACTGTGGGAGGAAACCGGAGAACCCGGAGGAAAATAACAAATCTAGAAAGACTTTGGAAATCTATATGAATTTCCTTTAATACTTATATGACTTGTACAGTACCTTTGCAATGCCTTCTTCCTGCCTCTGTGACGGGCTTTTCTCAAAGCTGCTAGAATCGATTTATCTCATTTTGCTCTGAAATTGATCACGTTGTAACTTTGTGATTTGAGCAACTTGACGCCGTGTGTACTTTCATTTTTCTTTAAGAAAGAAAATAAAACTAGCTTCACTGGGAAATCCCCGCTGAGAAGGATATACATATAAAACACCACAGTTATTGACTCGAAGAAAGAAAGTGAAAGTAAAAATATTCCTACAGGTTTACAGGTATATTTATGATAAACTTAGTGCAGGACACATGATGAACATGAGATAAATTATGGAGTCAAGCTTTTTAAAAAAAAAAATCAAACCAGCACACACATATTTTCCGTGGTGTAGTGGTTAGCACTGTCGCCTTGCACTTCCAGGGTCAGACTCAAATCCCGTCTCTGTGTGCATGGAGTGTGTATGGCCTCCCGTCCTTTCCTCCCACAGTCCAAAACCATGCAGGTTAGGTTAATTGGGATTCCCAAATTGGCTGGTGTGTGTGTGTGTGTGTGTGTGTGTGTGCCCTGCGATGGATTAACATCCTGTCCAGGGATATCCTGGGATACTGTAGACTCCATGACCCTGAATACAGGATTAAGCGTATAGACGACGATGAGTGAGTGAGGACAGTATTGGGATGAAAAAAAATAACACCTGGAAAAACTAAGTAAAATAAAGCGACTCAATGCAGATTTGATGTTAATTTTAATAAATTGTAATGATAATCTTTAGTGTTGTTTAAAAATCTTCTATGTTGTTACAATAATTTTTTATAGACTAGTAATTTTTTCTAAACATACAATCCATTGTAAAGGAAAAAAAAAACGTAAATAATGGACCCTTATAATATAACCCCTTATGTACACTTTTTGTTTAAGGTTTGAAAATGTAAATCATTCTGCTGATGTCATATTCCACACTGTATATTTATTCTAATATTTGGATATTTTTTGTACTTCACATTTTATAAATTTTGTTACCAAGTAGTTTAAATTTCTATTCCCATTGTTTTTTATTTTGTAAAATTTATTTTGTAAAATTGTATTTCAAATGACATCTTTATTCAAATTGTAGTGCAATTCTATTTTCTGTGTGATTTTAAAGAAAGAAAGTCAGAAATACATGTTGTACTGTGTATGTTTGTGTGTGTGGCATTTTTATTGAAATTTAATAAACATCACGTTTCATAGAAAGCTCTTTGTGTACAGCGATACAATATTTTTACCGCCTCGCGCACCGCTGGATGAAACGACAGAAACGACTGCTAGACTGTAGGGTGAAGCCAAAGGTTTAATCAGAAAATAAAACAAAAAAAAACAACAAACGAGTCAACAGAATCACAGAAGATTTGCATAAATACATTGATCAATAACATCTTTAATATAAAAAGCAATACAACATACAGACTTTTCGATTTGAAAAACAAAATAAAAAGAGAACAGTGCAGATTTGTGCGGAAAAAATAATAATGTAAGTGTCAACTGTGTGTTTAAGAAAAAAGAACAAGAAAAAAAAACAAGCTTTGGTGCAACAGGTTGATTAAGTTCTGTCCAGAGGATGTTTTTTTTGCTTTTCATACCGTATTTTCTAGACTATTGAAAGAAACAAAAAACCCAAAAACAAATATCAGATAAATGCTGCAGTAGTCGTACGGAATACGAGGAAAAAAGAGGCTTTAAGAGCCATCACACGTGCCGGATTGACAGAATTTTATGAAGGAGTCTCATAATCTGGAAAATACGGTACTCAAATCGATAACGTGATCCGAGAAACCAGAAGTTTTTTTTGTTTTTGTTTTCTGCTGTATGAACACAAACTCACTGAAACACACTGAAATACGTCACAAGGTCGACGATTACAAGCAAAGAGTTTAAAACCACGACGAATCACAACCGCAACACGGCGTTTTAGCACCTCTTGCATAATCAGGAAAAAATAAACTGCTGTGGAAATGAATCTCGCATAATTAAGCACAAGAAAAAGCGTCAAAAATACAAATCAAATCAAGCTCTCGTAAATCCAGTCTTCATGTAAAGCCTGAGCGATTCTACCCACTTCTTTTTTCTTTTTCTGTCCATCCCTGCATTTTTCGTCCTTCAGGTTTCGGGCTCTTCGCACCTTTAAGGTAGAAATCTCTCGTCCTCTTCCCGCGCAGTAGAAAAATAAAACTCGGAAACTCAAACAGGCATAAAAAAATAAGTGCTAAATAAAGGTTAATCTCTCTACAGTTGTTTTCAGCTCTATAAAAATAGTTTAAAAATCTAACAAGAAGTCGGTACAGTGTCTCGATGTGTTCGCCTACACCGCATCCGCCAGCGTCGGCCGTCAGACAGACAGATGAGACGAGGTCGGCGGTAAAAACGAACGCGTTTCAAAGAAAATTTGCGATTTGCTCCTTCCCTCCTGAGACGACGCCATGTGAAGGCAGAAACGTGACAACAAGAGGTGTTTATCTGACACTGGTGCGAACACGACGACGTCAACTACAGAGAGGAGGTGAAAAGGAAATCGAATAAAACATGACCGCGTCCATATGACGCGCGACTAGCAAGTCCATGATTCACTCTAAAATACAGGATTAAAAAACAACAACAACAACAACAACAAAAAAAACAACAAACACCTTTTCCCTCCACCTGTAGGACTCTTTACAATTAAATGCTGCAAATGTTAAGCTAAATGTATAAAATACTAAAAATTATTAATAATAATAATAATAATAATAATAATAATAGACTGGTCAATAATTTTCTTGGAGAGAAAAAAAAGGCACTACATAAGTAACGCACACAAATAATAAATAAATAGTATATATATAAAAAAAAGATAACATCACCACCACATGGTTAGTGAACCTATTCTGCAACCTATTCAAACAAATAAAAATATTTTTCCCCCTACTATGCTGTGGGAGTAGGCAAAAAAAAAAAAAAAAAAAAAAAATTTATATATATATATATATATATATATATATATATATATATATATATAAATATATATATAATATAACCATATATATATATATATATGGTTAAATCTTCTTAATTTCCTCTTGTGTCTTTTTTTGTTACAGGCTTGTAGCAAGATTAACCAAAAGTTATGTATTATGGATTTTTAAAAATATTATTCTGTTTTTCCCTTGAAATTAATGTAAGAAGGGAAAAAAAATAGTTGTAAATAAGGTCTGAGGTGGAAAAACAAGACATGAAGGCGACGTCAAAATCACCGGGAAAGAACAGGAGCTCGCTTTTAGACCATTTGGCAAATTCAGAAAGGTACAGTATTGGACGAGAGAGAGAGAGAATTTGTACACACTCAAAAAAAAAATAAAATAAAAAAATCACAGAGTGAACAGCTTCACCAAGGCTCTCGCGCGCTCACGCACACACACTCTTGCACGCGTGCTCGCGCACGACATTTGGTAGATACATTTAAAACCAGAAGCTTAACCAAATACTGTACCGTACTGTACATGCCCTACTAAAATCAAACAAATCAAGGTGCAAAATGATTCATGCGTTCACAACCCAGAAACATGCACAAGTGCGCACACACACACACACACACCGCAGGACCATCGGTCCACAAAGAAAGCCCCTCAGGCACCTGCTCTTCATGAAAAAGAAATAAAAATCCGAAGCCTGCCACAGCGCGTTGTTATCTTAAGGACACTTGAGAGAAGTTTGCAGCGTTTCACTCGAACCTAAGAAGAGGAGACACTGCGCACGCTGGGGCGAGAATAAAAATATAATCGTTTTAACCCCACTATCCCCCCCCTCCAGCCCACCGCTCCATTCTGGTCGAGCTTCAAGAATGTAAACTGGGGAAATTGTGAAGAAAAAGGCCTTGCTGATATTTAATAAGTAAAATAACCTGCTGTGGGGTCAGGGGAATAAAACGTACTGGAGTATTTTAGTTCTCTACTAGAAAAAGTCTAAGGCAAGTGAGCCATGGTGCCAATACTTTAATACACTTTCCACTGACTGGCGTATCTCAAACAAATGATTTTTTTCTGTAGTATCTCAAACAGAGGCTACATAGTGCATTATGAGTGTGTTATAACGGCACTCGGCTCAACCGTACGTAACGAGCGCACGCGGTGAACAGGACGCCGTTTTGGAATTGGGTCTGAAGCTCCTCCCACACATTCCCGAACTTCTTCCTGAACCGCTTACTATTAAGACTGTAAGAAAAACCGATCGCTGGGACAGCGACAAAACATTTGCTACATTGCTGTTTTAAAAAATTTTTTTTAAAACATTGTTTCAGACTAAACAAGAAAAACCAAAAAACATTGTAGCAGTTTGTCAGTTATTCTTTGATCATAGCGGTTCAGGACTTGAAAAGTTGAACATGTATGTATTAGATTAAACAAACTGTGGAGTGTTTGAGAGAGACGGTAGCCAGTCTCCAGTCTCGACAATTCATAGCACAGTGAAAGGTGAAAGTTGGTAGACAGTCACGAGCCTGGCACAGTTTGTAATGGAGGTGTAGGGGATTTGTAAGTACAGTACCAGTCAAAAGTTTGGACACATCAATGCTTTTTGTTTAGTGATTTATTCTCTACATTCCAGAACGATCCTTGATTTGTTTTCCACAACTATGAAATAAGACATATGGCATTAGGTAATTTATTAACAACATTAACAGTCAGCTGCTATTTTAAGACACAAAGGTCCGCTGTTCTGGAACAGTTCTTACTCGAACAGTATTGTCGTGTGCATTTGCAAAACCCAATCGAGCACCAACAGAGCAGAAGTAGCAGATACATCTCAAGATCAACTGCTCAAAGGAGATTATTGTTGTGTGTTCTGGATAAACGCCTTCAGTATTGTTTTACAGTGGAGTTAGGAGGGGTGTACAAACTTCTGACTGGTAGTGTACATATATCGTGACATTTTCATGGCTAACGTGTAGCCAGGTTGCAGATAATTAAGGCATGTGACGTCACAGGAGAGTCAAGGGTTCCAGTTTGGGATGATTCAGGTTACACTGAGGTTAACAGTTCGGGAACGTGGGAAAGGGGCTTAAGTGTAAAACGTAGGATTTAATATTGAGCAGATTTTATATATATATATATATATATATATATATATATATATATATATATATATAAATAAACTCATGTAAAAACAATCTAGATAGAAGCAAGAAATAAAAAGCATTATTATAGAAATAGAAATTAAAACTAAAAACCTTTGCAAGAAAAGTTTTAATAAAAATGGGATAAATTCAGAATAAATAAAAGTACATTAATAAAAAACGACTACTCATCAGTGACTGCACTAGACCCTCATCAGTGACTGTTTCTAGCCCCGCCCATTTCCCCGGTTTGATTCTCTTGGTACTTTGCGATGAATAGAACATGTGTGGGATTGTGGTTTTTGCTCCTGTACGCCACCGTGTGGTGGAAATGTGCTTGAACAACATAGAATAAATAATAATTTAAAAAAATTGAGAATGGGGAGGTGTGGCGTCTTCCCGGCCTCTAGGGGGAGCTCTTACATCAGTCACAATCATGATTTAGATTTAAACACAATCCATCATTACACACCCCATGCGTCAGGGGAAAAAAAAGGAAAGGAAAAAAAAAAAAAACACTAAAATCTTTTATTTTGTGAATAAAAATTTCGTTAACTTTTCCAGCGAAAAGATAAGCCCTCTGTGGCTAAGAGCT
>QNUK01000685.1:35000-40000 GCA_013621035.1 Clarias magur
ATATATATCTAAATGGAGAGAAAAACAGACAGAGAAAAATAGAGAGAGAGAGAGAGGAGCAAAGAAAGATGCAGAAAAACAACAAAAGGTTGAAAGTCTCAGAAAGTAACTTTTTTGCTTATTATTATTATTATTATGATTTAGTAGAAACACTCAATGGGGCAGGGGTCGAGTTGCTTGGGTGTGAGTGACGTTCAGTCCGCTCAGTACAGAGAGCGCACTCTAAATCAGTCTCCACAGAGGAGTAAAGAAACAGATGAAGAGATGATGTGAGGAGGACGAAGAGGAGAAGGAGAAGGAGGAGGACACACCCTTTCTGCTTGTTCTCATTGCTGAAGTAGAAGAGACGAGACGCGTGGAACAGCAGCTCCACCAGGTAGTGAGGGACCAGAAGAACCAAACCTAGACGATGCAGACTGACAGAACACACACACACACACACGTCAGGGTTATAAGACATGATGAACCGTCTCAGCGTCCTCTCCTCCTGAGAAACGTGAAGGACTCACTTGAGGACGTAGGCGCCGGTGATGTGGAAGATGTAAAGGCAGATGTAGTAGAGCTGGCGAGGAATGTCTTCCTGAAAACACAGAGACGGAAAGGCAGCTTGATCAGGTAGTGAGGGAGGAGTGTGTAGGGAATAAACCGCTCTGTGTGTGTGTGTGTGTGTTCTAGTGAAATTGTCAGTGTGATGAAGTAGAGTTCCACCCACGCGCAGACACGCACGCAGACACGCACGCAGACACGCACGCAGACACGCACACAATATCTGGACTTTCTACAGTGGTGTGAAAAAGTGTTTGCCCCCTTACTGATGTGTTATTTTGTTATGCATGTTTGTCACACTTTAATGTTTCAGATCATCAAACAAAATTAAACATTAGTCAAAGAGAACACAAGTAAACACATCATGCAGTTTGTAAATAAGGGTTTTTATTATTAAGGCAAAACAAAATCCAAAACCTCATATCCCTGTGTGAAAATGTATTTGCCCCCTCTGTTAAAACTCTGGTTTATCACACCTGAGATCAATTTCTCTAGCCACGCCCAGGCCTGAGGCTCGTCTCAGTTTTGCCAGAAAACATCATGATACCAAGCCCAAGGCTTTTGGGAAAAATATTCTATGGACTGATAAGAGAAAAGTTGAACTTTTTGGAAGGTGTGTGTCGTAAAAGTAAGACCGCATGTCAGAAAAAGAGGATCGTACCAGCAGTAAAACATGGTGGTGGTAGTGTGATGGTCTGGGGCTGTTTTTCTGATTCAGAACCTGGAAGACTTGCTGTGATAAATGGAACCATGACTTCTGCCTTGTACCAAAATATCCTGAAGGAGATCGTCCGGCCATCTGTTTGTCACCTCAAGCTGAAGAGAACTTGGGTTCTGCAGCAGGACGATGATCATTCACACCAGCAGGTCCACTTTGGAGTGGCCTAGTCAAAGTCCTGACTGGAATCCAAACGTGATGCCGTGGCATGACCTTTAAAAGGCGGTTCATACTCGAAAAACCTCCAATGTGGCTGAATTACAACAATTCTGCAAAGATGAGCGGGACAAAATTCGTCCACAGCGCTGTAACAGACTCGCCGCAAGTTATCGAAAACGCTTGACTGCAGTGGTTTCTGTTAAGGGTAACCCAACCGGTTATTAGGTTTAGGGGGCAAACACTTTTTCACACAGGGCTATGTTTACACAGTGCATGATGCGTTTGCTTGTGTTATTTTTGACTAATATTGAAAATTTGATGATCTGAAACATTAAAGTGTGACGAACATGCAAAAAAAAAAAAGAAATCAATAAGGGGGCAAACACTTTTACACACCACTGTACTTCATTGACGTAGCATCAGCGTGGATGAGAGTCGGTCTATAGGGTCCGCAGCACTGAGGAGAGAGCAGATATAATCGAGATCGAGACCATACACCCTACAGAAGTAGAACATAGACCCTGCAGGACGCTCGGTGCGGTCGTTACCTTTCTGACTTTCTGGAAGTAAAGTTCCGGCAGGGCGTGGAACCAGTACGCCATCTGACAGATGTAGAAGAACTTCACCTGAAAACTGAGACAGAAGGGAGACGGGTGTGTGTCGGGTGAGATGCACATCTGTAATATCTAATACACTTTACATTTTTATTATTTCATTATAAAACATTTTTACAATAATTTCTCCAAACATTAGGTCTAAAAAAACAAGCAGTTTCATCTGCAAAAACAGATCAGAAAACCCAGAAGACAGAAGTTCTAGTCATCAGACCGCATGCAGCTTTCTGATCACACTGTAACTTTAGATGCCTTTATGTAAGACCTCGGTGTGATTATAGATTCCAGCCTTTCGTTTGAAGCTCATGTAGATAATATCACCAGGATAGCTTTCTTTCACCTTAGAAATATTGCCAAGATAAGAAACATATTGTCACTAAATGATGCAGAAAAACTAGTTCCTGCTTTTCTCACCTCTAGGTTGGACTATTGTAACGCCTTACTGTCTGGTTGTTCAACTAGGTGTATAAACAAGCTTCAGTTAGTACAGAATGCAGCAGCGAGAGTCCTCACTTTAAGATACGACTTTTGACATATAAAGCACTAAATGGTCTCGCGGCTGATGCAGGCTGCATGTCAGTACCGCGTATTATTAAAACTACAGCAGGGGGCGGAGCTTTTTCTTACAAAGCCCCAAAGTTATGGAATAGTCTTCCTGTTAATGTTCGGGACTCGGACACAGTCTCAGTGTTTAAGTCGAGGCTAAAATTTATCTATTTATTTAGCGCAGCATGTTTGTAAATAGATGAGCCTTAGGTAAAGGAGCAGATCTGGGGGACTCATGGACGTAGAGTATTCTGGTGAACTGCTATGTTTAGATGCTGTCCTCCCCACTCTCATTGTTCACTCAGGTTTGTTGACGGTGAGGTGATTGGTTGCTTTACATCTCAGTTCCCCCTCATGTCTGTGTTTCCTTCTGGCTCCTCCATTTTAGTGATGATGTCATATTTAGTCCTGCCGGAGTCCCTGCTTGCACTCTGCACTAATATACATTCACCTTATACATGATGTGACGGAGACCAGACCTCACTGTTCTCTCTCCTTCTCTTCTCTCTCTCGCTGTTGAGCTACGCAGGTCGCTCGTAATCTAATCATTTTGATTCGTACAGTTTTTAACAGAACCGACTTTTATTTGTGAAATGACTCAAATAACCAGATTCTCTAAACAGAGTTGACGTGCATCAGTTAGTCGCGTCCAATAATTTAATTCCCTGAACACGACTGACTCTATTCGGTGAAATGATTCAATTAATCCTATTCTCTGAATGTAATGGACTGTCTGATGGGTGAGCGAGGTTTCCCTGTGCGATGAACAGACTCACGCCATGCGAGTGTGAGGATACCCCTCCCACAGGAACGTCGGGTTGGTCACAAACTCCTCCTGCACAGCAAGAAACACACGTTTACTCACTCACTCGCTCGGCCCGGGTTTACAGGAGTGAAGTGTGTGAGCGAGTGTGTACGCCTCACCGCCGTCAGGATGCTGCAGCCCCACACGAAGGACGAGAAGTAAAACGCCGCCAGCTGCCCCGACTCGTTAAACTTGCTGTGCTTCGTTTTGGACAAGTGCAGACGCCGATTTATTTTCTGTAAGGATTTGGGATAAAGTGATTAGTGCTGATTAATTACACACACACACACACACACACACACACACACACACACACACCCAAATTCCAAACCTCTCTCACTCTCGCTTTGTTAGGTTTATCCAAGCACATACACAGAGCAAAAGTTTATATATATATATATATAAATAAATAAATAAAAACATACCTGTGTGTAAGATCATATTCCCAGAATGTAAGAAGGCTAATGATTTTTTTTAAACAAATATTTACCGTTTCCTTAAAGCAGCTTTTTGGAACTTCTCAGAAAAAAAAAAAAAAAAAGAAATATGCGATGAAGTTTTAATATTGTAATTATATGAACGAATAACTATTGCATAATTTCTATTTAGTTGCCATGACAACTCGACATGCTCAGATTTAAAAATGTAGATTTTATTGGTAAAATCAATTCATTACGCCGCTGAGCCTGTGTAAACTCTATAAATATATTTAATATATATAAAAAAAAAAACTTTATGCAGTATGTCCAGTTGCATCTGACCCGGAGGCGTGTTTATTTTATTGAAAAAGCCGATTACAGGTTCTGTTGCTACAACGCATTGTGTGGACTGCAGATGGATTTTTTAAGCGGTGTTGCGGAGGCTGCGCAGCCGCGTGCGGCGAGTCAGTGAGCAGGGAAACGTTCTGTAGAGAGTACGAGCGAGACTCACGTCCAGTACGTACTCCTGGATGAGAGCGTGAAGGATGATGGCGATCAGCAGGTAGAAGACGACGGTGGCCACGTCTCTGGGGCCGGACAGGTACAGGTTCACCTGCTCCACCTTCTCCTCTGGGTTCGGGAGATTTAAACACAATCAGTACTGCACAGTGGAACAAGGCAAATACACTGAAGAGGAGGAGGAGGAAGAGGAGGCGAGTTTACAAAAGCAGCAGAACAGGAGAGGAGAGAAGGAGCGATGAGGAAAAGAAGTATTATGAGGACAGGGGCAGAGATGAGAGGAGAGAGGGCAGAGGAGATGTACCTGTAGCGGAGGTCTGCGTGACGTTGTACTGCACGGTGATGAACATGATGGCGAACTTGGCTGTAACCTGCGACCGTTAAAACAAACACAAGTTAGCAAGTCAGTTTATATTTACACTTCGACAGAACATGGCAGCATTACTTCACTACAGAGTATAAAAATCTACTAATAAAACGGCTACACACAGGAAACAGAGCTACAAACGACTGTAAAGAGCCGTATACAGCGATAATGAGCTATAAAAACTACGAACGGCTTCAAAGTTCTGTACGGTGTTCAATCCAGAACCGAGTCCAGCTGATGAAGCTGCACGACTCTGATATTCTCGATCAATCAGTCCAGGTCTCAAATATCTGTGACACTGCTAACT
>QNUK01000685.1:42500-92500 GCA_013621035.1 Clarias magur
CACAGGAAACCATATCTGCGTGATTCTGGATGACAAACTCATGGCTCAGGATCGGAGGACTTTTGTTCTTCTTCCTTAAACCCATGACTCTGTGCTGTCTCTGTCCCTCTGTGTGTGTGTCCCTCTGTGTGTGTGTCCGCAGTGATAAACCCGAGCGCTTCCTCTAACACGGTCAGACCCCGGAGCGGCAGTAAATCACCCCGAGGCTCCGGACTCAGAGTTCAGCAGGAGTGCAGCAACACTTTGTATTCGTGTAGAGCTCCGACCGGAAGCTGCACCCGCTCCCGGAAGTCATCAACGGTCACGACTTACAAAACAAAAGTATCGCTTCAATATTAAAAGTCTGAAGAAAAAGTTTGATTTTTTTATTTTTTATTAGTTACAGACACAATCACACACACAGCAGGATATGCAGTGAAATGTTTATACGACTGCTTGTAACCTAAAACAAAAAAAAAAAAGGAAATACGAGAGTCAAATGCCATTAGAAAATAATGTGAAATATAAAATATATATATTTATATATATTTCTTTCTTGAAGGTTTAAAGGATCTCGACACCAGCTGCTCTTCTGTAACTCTGTAGGTTCCTGAAACAGAAGTGCGTTTGTTTTTGGACGTGCAATTATATTGAAACATTTTGGTGAGATATTCTTGTTTTTATTGTATTTTTTTTAAAACCATTATTTATTTATGCAGGAGCAGGATAAATAATTCATAAGGAATTTAATATTTATAATTGTAAGTTTTTTATTCATAAATATAAAATGTAATAATTTATTTATCAGATACTTAAAAAGTATTAAGTTTTCATAAAATTCCAAAGCAATCCAAATTTTACAGTTATTTGAGTCACATGAGATAAACTTTTAGTTCCTATTCCTGGTGCTCCTTTACAGTGTTCAGAAGCTCACGGTTTTGGTTTCCTCGCTCACGGCCATGGACCTGAAATCCTGCAGAATCACATTTGACTCTATTTATTGTACCTAACACAGTTTATTCCCCCGAGCAGGTCAGTAAAAGTTGACACTTCCCAAGTTAAAAGGTGTTGGACAAGGAGTTCTCTCAGACTGAGGCTGGAACGCTGTGCAGTAACGCTATCAGGAACTCTCAAAGAAACATCAATAAGCTTCAGGTAGAATCAGAAAGCAGGTGATAACATTCAGAATTACATGATGGCGTTTGTTTTTAAATCTTTCTTTGTTTTTCTTGCAGAAATCCTGAAAAGCTGCTCCGTCTGGTCTCCCAGGGTCACCACCAGAGTGTGTGGAGGTGAATTTTATTTCCTATTATATATGAAAATTAAATAACCCTACTACTCTACTATTTACATACTGTATATTTAATATTTATATATTTTATGGTGCATGACAAATCACAATTTAGAAAGCAAAGTTTTTTAATTCATATTTTTTATGAAATATTATTTTACGTTTGGTGATCTGTTCAGTAAATCTAATTTTAATGTACAGTTTCAAATGTAGCCTGTGAATATAAAAAAAATCCCATTGCCTATTTAATAATAATAAAATACAAAATATATATTATTATCATCATTATTATTATTATTATTATTATTATAAGATAAAGTGGCACCGTTTCACTTCATGCCTATACATTCATAAAACTGTTTTAAATTAAATCACATTAAAATAAATACGTTCCTGCCACGTGACTCTTATTGTGAAATGTTTCCGGTTTTTGAACCCGGAAGTTCACATGAATTCCGCGTTTATAAACTTGAACACAGAGTTTTTCACCTCGCTACCGGACACAGGTGCTTCATCCTCTCATTTATAAATGTTTTTAGTTATTATTATTTAATTTATGCGTTAGTATACTAGATGTCTGTGTATTTATTATCATCATTATTATTATTATTATTATTAATATTATTATACTGTTTGTTAGTTATAAACATTAATAGCTAGTGTGGAGATAAACACATGTTTATGTTTATGTTTATGACATAATACAGCTATAATCCTAATGTAACGAAAGTGTAAAATAATAGAAATACTACTACTACTACTACTACTACTAATAATAATAATAATAGTAATAATAATAATAATCGGGATGTGACTCAGCAGATATTATGACTAGGGCTGTAGCTATTGAATATTTTAGTAATCGAGTATTTTACCTAAAAATTAATCGATTAATCGGGTAAAATGTTCTTTTTATTAATTAAATAGCAATGTAAAATATATAAGAGAAACAAAGATATTAATTGGTTTTCTTTTAGAAAAATCTACTTTTATTTTTAAATGCATACAGCATTTTATCAAAAATAAACATGGTCATTGTTCCCCATACAGGGAAGAGCGTATACACCCGTCTCACCTATGCGGTTTGACTCGCAGTGAGACGCGGTGTTGGGCACAGTTCTGCAAGGTCCACCGAAAAAATTAAACATGTTTTAAGGCGGCTTAAACATATGACGTTTTTCACGCAGAAAGATGGAAACGTAATCGCAGCGCCAAAACTTGCGGTGAATCATGAAGAACCGGTCTTGCGTCCACCGCGCGAAACCGCGTAGGTGAGAGAGGGGTATTAAAGTTGACTGCGATTAATTACGTGCATTACAGCGCCAAACATTCGTATTTTAAAGCCTTTTCTCGGATGCAAAAAAAAAAAAAAAATTTTTCAAATGACTTTAAGGATAAAAAGAAACCAAGGCACATAGTAAATAATTATACAAAAACAATAAGTTGTGCAACTAAAAGTTTCAAAATCTACATCTCAGGCATAACATAAGCCTTTACTGACAATTTCTGTCGTTTTCTCTTGCTGCTTTCTTCTTCTCTTGGCCTCGCTGATGATTTTATCGCTCCCTTCCATTTTGCAGGGTGCAACAGAACAGAACGCTGTTCAAATCAATACACCGCTAACGCTTTCCTTCCGCTTTATGGGTGACGTAAGCACTTCTTCTTCGTTGGTGTTTACTGAGGGCTTGCACCCGGAAGCGCGTTGTGTCAAAAGCGTGCTGCAAGAAATAATTGCGCAAAAATAAAACGCAAGCTTCGAGGCAGAAGATTTTGCTTTTAATCGAATTACTAGATTTACTCGAGGAATCGTTTCAGCCCTAATTATGACGATACCTCAGCGACGAATCGATTAAACCTGCGATTCTGTAAGTATCACGATTCTATCGATGTACCAATTATTTATTACATTTTGTCATCGCTTTTAAAGCTTGAAAAAGTTTACTGAGTAATTAGATGTAGTCCGCTCCAGCATTTAAACACTACAGATTGACTAATTCTCTCACAGAGATTGAGAACACAAAAAAACAACAAAAAAATATGATAAAAAGTCCTCAGGGAGGAGAAATAAAATAATACATTCACACAGGTCGTAAAAAAACTAATATATTGAAAAAAATAAATAAAGGAAAAATCCAACATGAAGGATATACGCAAATTTATTAAAAAATTAAATAAATCTAATTTACAAATATATTAAAACATAAACAAGAACATTTATAATGTTATTCAGATAAATCTAAACATAAAGAACGCTCTTGCAGGTATTCGAATAATAATGAAATAAAGAGTGAGTTGCGTCGTCTCTCTCTCTCTCTCTCTGCAGGACACCACACGGGTTTTCCTCCGTGATGAATCGAGCGTTCTGATCGACCTCCCCGTGTTCCTCCTCAGAGATGTCCGGAGCCGAGATGGACCCCGATGTGGCGTTAGGACTGTTTGAAGAAGGAGCCACTTTGGTCCTCCTCGGCGTTCCTGAAGGAACCGAGCTCGGTCTGGACTACAAGACCTGGGGCGTGGGTCCACGGTTTCGTGGCGTTAAGATGATCCCTCCTGGAATCCACTTCCTCCATTACAGCCCGGTGAACCCTCAGGGAGGAGAACTGGGTCCCAAACGCGGCGTGTTCCTCTCGCTGAAGCCTCGTCAGGTCCTCCTGGCTCACTGGGACAAAAACGAGGAAGATTTGGACTTTTCGGCGTCGGAGAACGCTGACGAGGTTTCCCGCGTGAGGGCCGGTCTGCGCGAGCTCGACTTGTACCTGGGGCCGTACCCGTACGACACGCTGAGGAAGTGGGTGTCTCTGACGGATAAACTGAGCGAGGAGCTGGCGAGCGCGCTGCAGCCCCTGAGCGGACGCGTGTGCGCCTTCAGCGACGTGATTCCCGAGCTGCAGCTCACGCACACCAAAGACCGGGCGGAGCAGAACCTGCCGCGGAACGACACGCTGTGCCAGAGCATGAAGGAGGGGCTGGATAGACTTCCGCGCATGAAGCAGAGAGAAGGAACGGAGTTCCGGTTCTCACAGATCCCCCAACACGCGTATCCTCCGGGCGCCACGCCCGCTCAGATCACGCAGTGCAGCATGGACCTCAGCTACAGCCTGAACCTCCTGCTCGAGAAGCACCACAAGGAGCAGCCGCTCAACGTCCTCGGTACACACCCATTACACTTCCTCTCTAAAGTGTCTGTTGCTAAGCAACGCAAATCAGTGACGATTGAAAGGTTTAACGTGATGTTTGTGTGTGTGTGTGTGTGTGTGTGTGTGTGTGTGTTTTAGGCGAGCTGCAGTTTGCCTTCGTGTGTTTCCTCCTTGGGAATGCCTACGAGGCGTTTGAACATTGGAAGCAGCTGCTGCTTGTCCTCTGCAGGAGCGAGGAGGCCATGAGGGAGCGCTCTGACCTCTACCTGGGCCTCATCAGCGTCCTCTACCACCAGCTCGGGGAAATTCCACCAGACTTCTTCGTCGATATCGTGTCCCAGAACAACTTCCTCACCTCCACCTTACAGGTACAGCGGGTCTCGGAGCCGGGTTTCACAGGAAGCACATGGCTGGGACTTGGCACTCACCTCCTGATCCGATATCATCACCAAACCTCTGGGTCGATTAGACTAAAATAGTAATCCTATAAGGATCGCCATTTCATAAATATCCCAATTTGATATTACATTTCTCCCTGATTTTGTTAGTATTTTAAAGCTATAATAAAGTTTAGCGAGTAATTAAGTGTATCCCACTACTTATGACGTTAGTTTTCTCATTTCAACCAAGCGCAGCATTTAAACACCACAAACTAATTTCAAATACAAAAGTTTAACATTTAACTTCACATTAAATGAAACTCAAAGCTACACCGTTACTGAGCCGCGCGTATCTCTGTCATGCGCCATCATTATTGTTTCTAAGCAAACGTAGTAAATAATTCATTCCTCCCTGGACGGAAGTGTGTGAATAGTTACGACTTACGAACATTCGAGTTACGAAGTCCCGCAGATGCGAACGGACGGTGGTTCTAAGAACATTCGTACATGCGAACAAATCACAAACTGATATTTACAATTATGTAGAATATTTTCAATGTTCAAATAAATGTCTAAAATATCTGAAGTCTGGTATATTGTGTGTGTGTGTGTGTGTGTGTGTGTGTGTGTATGTGCGCGCATGTGGGGGTGCGGGAGCACGATGATTCCCCTCACGGTTTCAAGGCGCAGTGAGATTTGACCGTAAGATTAAGTTCCTAAGGCGCAGTTATGGTTTTTTGCCACATGATGGCAGTGTGGGGGAAAGGGGACAGAGATTTAGTCAAGTGGATTAGTGCTTTACATTGTATATTCACGTCAAAGGCGTATAAGACTCAGTTTGTCAGACTTAAGAACAAATCAGACTTACAAACAGACGAGCTCCTGGAATGGGAATTATTCGTAAGTCGTGGACGACCTTTAGTTTAAATGTCTGTACAATATCAGTGTATTTAAAGGGCAACTATTATGCAAAATTAACTAATGTTTAGATGTTCAGACAGTATATATATGAATATGTATGTATACACAAACAAAAACCATGAGAAAAAAAAAAAAACCTTCTCTGCTTTTTGTCCTTTTTCCATCTGAGGAATGGCTGACGTTTAAACAAGCTAATTAGATCCCTCCCCCTAATGTGACCTCATATAAGAAGAGCTCCTCCCTGGCTTGTACCTCAGCTCGGCTGCCGTCTGGAGGCGTGACTTAACAGTAGCTCACACACTTAAAAGAGCATGTGTAAAGGAACACTGGGAGATCAAGAGATGAAAAAAGGCGTTATCTGAGGGGTATTTCAGCTGGGGCATTAACACACACACACACACACACACACACACACACACACACACACACACACACACACACACACACACAATGGGCAGAGTCCTAAATGAACTTGTTAAAGAAACTGTGGGACTTTTAAAGCAGAAATGCAAATGTTTTCCTTCACTCTCTTTTCTTCTTCTTCTTCTGCTGTTCAGGACTTCTTCCAGTTCGCCAGTTCCCCAGGCGTCAACTCTACTCTGCGCAAAAGAGCGGAAAAGTTCAAAGTCCATCTGACCAAGAAGTTCCGCTGGGATTTCGACGTAGACCTGGACGAGTGTGCGCCGGTGGTGGTGGAGCTTCCAGAAGGTGTCGCTCTCGACTGAGGGTCCCACTGTGAGGGTCTCCTTCAGGTCCTGCCGAGGAGAGCGCGAAGGTTCCCGGTTCACACATGGACTGATCTTTTCATCAGCAGCAGCAGCACCACTGTCTGTCATTTAAACACAGAGTCTTGGTTTGGCTACAAATAAAATATTTACACAGTATTCCAGATTACTTCACAAGTTTCCTTCATTTTTCCTTGAAGCTGATGTTCCTCACGAGTTCTAGGTTTTTCTGGCTAACATGTCTCCTCAAGCAGCTTAGTGGCGCTCTTCAGTGACTTTAGCACACAACTTTAAAGGTTCTACATGCTGTAGGACATCTGAAGTGAAGCAGGTGCTTGTTCATGTCTGGTTCTCGAGCCGGTTCCACAGTGAACAACCTCCTGAAAACTGGCTTGGTTTTTCCATGGGCTTTACATCATTACGTCACTCTATACGTCTCAACTTTTCCAGCAATGCTTACGGCAAAAATATAAAAAATTCTAACGGCAACAACAAACTTGAGCGTGGCTTTGCGAGCAGTTCTCCTGGCTTTGTGGGTCGACTTTGGGAGCAAACCATCATTAGTAGAAAGCATCTACGCTTCCCATTGTGTCCATTTTTTTTTAAGGATGATGGTCAAACCGTTTTGTTTTCTTCCCATGTAACTTTTTTTTTTTTTTAATTCAAATCTTTCTATGATCTTAACCGTCATTCAGACGAAACTTGGCCAATTTATTTCACATTCAAAGACATAAACCTGAAAATGTGTGTTATTATTATTATAAAATGCAAAATTATTAAGATATTGCCACATGAATTTGACATGGTTACGGACACTACAGATTTTTTTTGGGGAGTTAGCATGGAATGCCTTAATTTAAACAGCAATTTTTACAGGTCATATGCTTTTAGAAGTTTACACCAATTTTAGTATTAATACTCAAAGAAATATGAATAATTTGCATTTTAAACGATTATACTGTGGTTTGAAGCGAGACAGTATAACACTGATAAATGGCCGTTTTTGGGGCTCATATAAAATCATCCCTCCAAAACGGAAACTTGACATTTGTAGGGAAGCGAGATCGGTCACGTCCATGTCACCTAAGCTTCAGAAGGAGCTTCTTTGGCCCACACACATTTCCTGCGTTTGGGCTGTAAGCTCTTCACAGGTTCTGGATTTCAGAGGACAATAACAAGTTTGTATTGCAGTCATAAATAACCTGGTTCTTTAAGGGTTCCTAGTAACATTAAGAATTATGAGCTTAGAATCAATTCTACGACTAATTGACTAATCGGCTGTATTCTTTTACTTTCTGTGTAGAAGCCTGGACTGATGTTTCCCTCACAAAAAGATCCCTTAAAGAACTCGGCAGGATCTCTAGTCCTGTCCCAATGAGCGAAACGTTAACTTCTCAGTTTGAAGAGGAAAATGATTAAAGTGTGGATAAGTTTAATTTATAAGGTGTGATGATTTAGATGATTTAGTTCTGAAATGTTCGCTGCGTGAGCTTCTGCTGCTTTTAAACTCTAACTCTTGACACGTCTTGTCTTATTGCTGATATTTTTGCAATAAAAATCGTATTAAAAAGATCAAGCTTAATATCTGGCCACATTAATGTTAAACAACCGAGGCGCTTTTCTTTCATTCCTTTTTTTTTTTTTTTTAATTTTTTTTTTTTTAAACTCTTGTTAATAGAAGTCGAGTTACATCATCGTTTGTTTTGTCTGAATCTAAGGGACAAAATAACTACACAAGAATGAAGGTTTAAACAAAATTGCTTAATCAGTGTCCAAAAACAACTTTAAGTGCTGAATAAGATGTTTATCACCAAACCTTTTCAACGTCAAGTTAGCATCAAGCTAGCAGAGCAACCTACGATTAACCGTACAAGAAACTATTATGAAATAAATTTAGTCAATAAACACGCCATCCCACTGTAGTGCATGGAATCCTCTGTGGAAAGTTAATGAGTCGTTGAACTGTAGGGAGTCTGCAAAATTATTTTTAACATAATTAAAAAAAAATAAAATGTATTTGTGTAGAACGTATGATACGTATGTGCTACTATGAAGGAAACAGAACTGAGACCATAAACTCACAAAATAAATGTTTGAAATAAGTTATATATATATATATATACACTGTATAATGAACTATGCATATACGTAAGCAATTTGAATTCATGTTCAGTGCAGTGCACAGTTTTTCCACTAGAGGGCAGAGCAGATACACTTACACGAGTGCAAGTAGATTTAGAACTTCATTTGAACACTTCTGTGTAATATTTTGTGACTAAAAGCCAAACATACACATTCTGTTTATAAATATATCACATAAAGGGTGTTTTTGAGAAGCTTGGGTGCTTCGCTGCCCCTCCACGCCGCCCATTCCACATTCGCACCCTTTCACACACCCTGACTTGGCGTGTTCGAGGAATGAAGGCCTCGATGAGTATGAGGAGATCAGAAACATCAGAAATGGTCTTTAAACGGGACATCAGGCTCGTTCCCATCCCGTCATCGTCACACCGAGCATCATAATGAATAGAGATGTCTGTGTCGCCTCCGTCGTCTTTGTCAGGATCGATTTGGCAGCAGCGTGACGGCAGTCAGGAGCTCCGTCACGGTGTGGGTGCAAGAGAAACTCGCACCGCCTGCTTAATTACCCCAAAGTCCCGATTCATTCATGGATTCCTGACGAATGAGCAAATGAGAAACAGCAAAAAGCCGCTTCTGACTTTTCTATTGTGTCCCTCCTTTCACGTCCTCTCCGTAAGGTCCACTTCCGACACCTCGTCCTGCTCCCTGCGCTCCGGCCTCAATGTCCTTCAGTGTGAAGCCGTGAATAGTCCGGCTTTGGTTTGCAAATCAGATTGACGTCTATGGGCTTTTTTTGTGCTTGAGGAATTCGTGGCTGGAAACGGAGCAGCATCGCCTGCGGAATCAGTTTAGTCAGGAATGAGATAAACACCGTGTTGTTGATCAGTCAAGACGTCTCGGGTGTGGAGGGCTTATCGAGGAAAACGGTGACAAATAATGATGAGTTTCTAATAAACGAGACATAAAAAAATGATGTTAGCCTTATAGGGAGGTATTTATTGCATGACGCACCAATCTTCATCATCATCACCATCATCATCATCATCTTCATCATTCAACAGCTTCATAAAGGACTCCGACCACACATGGATGAATATTCCTAAGTGTGCCGCTTTTACCTCTTAAAAAATATCAAAAAGGATTGGGGGGGGGGGGGGAGGTAAAGGGATGGATGGTGACAACTGTGTGCCGCAGAAGGAGACGTTCCACAACACACCCTCTTCAGTCTCAGTAAAGCCCACAGTGGGCGATCAGTGGTTTCAGAAACACTAAAGCGCGGATCAGATTCTGTCTCACCACGGCGCACAAACAACACAACAAAAACAAAAAACAACCCACATGATCCAGTGACTCATTACAGACACAAAGTAAATCCTTCTAGGGAACTGATTAATCAGAACAAAGCAAACTAGTCAAAAAGTTACAAAGTTTTAACAAGCATAAAAAACGTTTCTGTTTCGATCTTCGACTCCCTAAAGACTCCGTTATGACTCAATCTGCTCTGGACTTGGACTCGGCAGAGACGTCCTGACGAACACCCACATGGCCCATGAGCAGGGTGGAGCTTTTTTTTTTTTGTTTTTCATCCCCATGATTCCTCGTGCTCCCAGAGCCGCTCTCTCACACTGGAACACGCCCGTGCCGTCAGGGAAGCAGAAACCCTCCGTAGACGTGATGTGCTGGTGATTCAGTACATTCAGGCGGTCATGTGACTTCATTTCATCTCCACATAACGTTGCTGAGTCTCGACCTGAGCGACTGAAGCGACCCCGGATCATAACACCGTCTCCAGAGGCTCGTACAGTGGACGCTATGCATGATGGGAGCGTCGCTTCATTACAGCGCTTCCCTTCTCACCCTGACACGCCCATCGCTCTGGAACAGTGTCGATCAGGATGTTTTTAGGACTATTCTCATCTCGTTTGGTTTAATATTGCGCTGTGCAGCTCTAAACCCAGTTCCAGTCAGTTCAGTGTTTGATTTGCTTGCTGAGGGCCAATAAGTTGACTCTTCTGAAACAGCGACGTTGTTTTTGGCCAGGCGCCGTACTGTGTGCTTTATATTGTCCATATCAGATTCCTAATATTTTTCCTCCCTGCACAAATGTATAAGTTACCCAGAATTCCTTTTTCCGCTTTAGATGTTGTGCTCCAGTAGTCCATTTGTCTGGATGTTGAAGAATTCCATCCTTCACAGCGAGCCCGTCCTCCCTCGGCGTTCCCTCGGCGTCGGCCCCAAATTGCAAAATTGCGTCAGTTTTCTTTTTCAGTTTTGCTTTGTGCTTTTTTTTAAGGCTTGTCAGTCACGGTGAGGTTTTCACTCGAGGCTGTGAGGTTGTGCGGTTGTGCAGGAGAAGTGACGGCCAAAGCAAACATCGGCCTCTTAAAAAAGACACAAAGCACCACGAGAAACATTGAGAAAAAGAATCGGGACGGAGACGGCGCTCCGCGTATGTGTGTGTGCCCGTGATGTACATCCATCAGCACCAGGCCGCTTTCAGTCAGACGCTGTCCCCCGTCTGAGTCTGTCAGGGGTCTTAATATGATATTCGAAAAAACAAAGCACAGCTTGTAATGAAAACGAATGGCTTGTCAGGACGCGGCGCTTTCACCCTAATCGACCGTGTCCCCGTGATTATACTTGAAGTCTCGGAAATGGAGACGCCGTGGGACGACTGCTGATTTTACTCTCCTTCACAGCGGGGTCTCAGCTCCTGAACTCAGTGTGAGCGTGTTGTTTTTCAGACGCTCCATGCAGTTTCAGTTAAATAACGATTGGTTCTGCTTGTCATTAAAGCATAAATATACAGTATAAACATTTGCCGCAGTGGAGCACAGGAACGGCCGTGTGATTGCAGGGTTTTGGTTTGGTGGTTCTGCCGTCTGCCCTCCTACAGCCACACAGCTGCTGCCGGCGTTACGGGGCTTAGTGAGCTCTGGAGGTTTGTAAGACGAGGCCTGGATTAATAAATGCTTGTACGGATTCACCGTAATCACTCGAGCAGGTTGTAACATGTCTTGTGTGTGTGTGTGTGTGTGTGTGCGCGAGTGTGTGTCCACTATTGCACTGCACAAGCAGGAAACAGCCAGGATGGCAGACTGAAATTACGGAGAAGGTTAACGCTTGCAGAGGGACTGAGATACTGTGCTGGGCTTTATACAGTATGAGGTCACACTAGGCGGTAAAACCTGATTCGCTTGTTTAAAGTCTCCTTTAATTTCTTCCTTTACTTCTGCTTATATAAAGCACATAAAAACTGCTTTGAAAAACCAAAGTGATTTAGGGGTTAACAGTCTCTGCAGGAGAAGGGACTCCTTCATCATCCAGACACGCTGCCCGAGCTCCTTTAACACCTGGAGCTAATTATACTGAAACGCTGCAAATGCTACGGCGACGTTTAAACTCAGACCTTATGCAACCTCAGAATTATAAATCAGTCCTCCGCTCTGTTCACACCTCCAGCCTGAAGAAGAATCAATTCAAGTTTCAAATCTACGCCGGAGCTGAGCTGAGCGGAGCGCATTCTATCATCTCGTTTAGATTAGTCTGGGCCAGACGTCTGGAGGACGACGTGGATGTTCTGGCCTGAATGTGGATGTGATGATCGTCTGGATGAGACGCCGCCCGTCTCGGTCTTTTTAATCACATTTGGAGAAGGCGAGCTCCGGTTTTAGAGCGCCGGACTCCTGAAGCCTCCTGGAACTGAATGCTTTTGTTGCTCTTCTGTGTGACCTGGATCACTGACAAGTTTCAGTCGCGTAAATGTCCATAAGGCGACACGAAAAAAACCACATAAACTCTTCCTGACGATTGATACGAGTCCAAATGAACATTTATAAAAGCAGCTCAAACAGGAATAAAAAAAACAGGTTCTTCATGGGTTCATCGAATAACCAAGTGTTCTTAACTTCCTCAAAGCTTTTTTTTTTTTCTTTCTTTCTTCAGGTTCTACAATAATAATTCTCCAAAAGGAACAAACAAAGAACCTTCAAAGATCCTGCTTTTACTATGAGTGGATCTTGTAACTTGAGAGGTGTTGGGTAGAAACTCCTCTCATATTTGCTGTAGAACCTTTCAGAAGTCTCAGATTTCTAAAAGTGGTTCTACTTTCTCTGAGAACTCTTTCTGATAGGGCAAAGCTGTGGCTACGTAGAAACTTCAAAAGGTTTTGTCAGAAGGAAAACCAAAAAAAAAAAAAACCCCTTTTGAACTTTATAGCTGAGAGTGTACAGTAGTAAAGAAGTACATTTAGTTCCATGAGGAACCCATTTTGTTGCAAAAATTTTGTTTTAAGAACAAGATAACATGACATCTCGGTATTTCGCACTTCCTTTATGAACTTATTCTAATTGGGAAACAGCAAAACACTCCGTCCTACCTAAAGGGCTCGCCGAGAGGGACAGCTTAAGACATTTTGGATGTTCTAGCTTAGTATGGGATCCGAGGAGGGTAACACCTGGCGTTTTATTAATAATGCATGTAAAGTCAAGGTTTGTTCTAATGTCGTACGCTCACATGTCTACACTTAAGAACGATATCATTTTAATCTGCAAAATGTTTCATAAATTTAAGTAAGAGAAATCAAAGTCCCCTTTTGAAAGTGAAGATAACTTAAAGGGATAGTTCAGTTTTTTTTCGAGCCTGTCTTTAATCAAAATTAAGTTGTATATACAGTAAGCACATTAGAATGCGTTTCTGTTGCTATATATGTTTCGGACAGTGAAGTTTGTCACCCAGTGCACGAGTACAATGTAAGCAATCAAAGATTATTGTGTAACAGATTGAAAGATTCCAGGCGACAAACTTGACGTTGGTTGGTGTGCAGAGCAGGAACCTACACGACATGCGACCTAGGTAGGGTAACGTACTTGTACAAACCTGAAGTCTTAAGAAAAGACTTAAAAAATGAAATTGAATAACTTCTTAAAAATGATCCAAAGAAGCCTTAAGGAACTCCAGAGTCCTGAATCCTTGGTGAATTTCTTGTCAGCTATGTGTGTCCTTGGTACAAGGCTTCATTAAGATTGAATTGGATATGAGAAAGTTCTCAGGTTCTTCGAGTATTCTACAAGGTTCTACACTGAATGCCTTTTTAAAAAAAATACAGTTCAGGAGTGAACATTTTGGGGTTCCACAACCTAGGAACCCTTGAAGGCGCCACACTGGTTAAAAAATACAAATTACTTTGGAATTATTATTATTATTATTATTATTATTATTATTATTATTATTATCACACCTAGAACCGTTCAGATGTTTAAAAAAAATATCGCTACGATTTTCACTAATTGACCCGATTGATTCATTTCCCCCCCTGAAATAGCCATCACGTGTTCACGAGCGCCTCTGCCTCATGATCTCACTATTTTCCTTGAAATCGGTTTGTGCCATAATCTGGAACTTTCCCTCGCTCTGTAATAACCCTGTGATGAAAACATGCTTTTGTTATTCTCCGCGATGTTTATGAGGAGCTTTACTGCAATTAAGCCTCGTAAATCTTCTGCTGATTTCCAGGCCGTGAAACTCTTCGAGCGTTCAACAGAACGCGATCGTGTTGTAGCGATCGTCCTCTGCGCGTCTGCTGTTTGTTTTGTTTTAGTGTGACATGGTTTCTGGATTTCATTTTTAATGTGTTTATGATTACCTCTGACCGAGTGATGATCGTTGGACTGAAGTTCTGTTTGTGAGTAAATGTTTCCAAGAGACACTGAGAGAAAACATGGATGGAGAATCAGGCAGGATTTTATTTCAAACTATAATAAAAAAATTGAAAAAAATCCGCAATAATTCCAGTATAGGCCTTTTCTTCTTCTTCTTTATAGCAACATACAGGAAGTTTGCTTTTGTCACTTTTGGTTGCTAGACGAATGAGGAATTGGATTTTTCTTGGTCTGAAAACAGTAATGTTTATTAGCCTGTTTATAAGATGATGTTTCATGTTTGTTAATAAAATGTCTGAAAACACTGGATTCTTGTGACACTGCTTAATTTCATTTAAATGACAAGTAATGTGAGATATTTAGAAATCCTTAGCTTGGACTTACTGACTCAAATGATTCACTAAATGAGACATGAACAAAAGGATAAAAAAGGATTTTTAAAATAAATGTGAGAAAAAAAAAACGTTTGTGAGAAAAAGAATCACAGATTTAAACACTGCTTTAAGGAATGTGAATGAGTGAGTGTCGTTCATGGCAGAAAGATTCAGTGATTCTGATTCTGATTCATCAGTCATTAGAAACATTCACTGGTTTGTTCACTGACTCACTGAGCGAATTGAATGAAACAAATCTTGGTCAAGACAGAAAGATCAAACCCAGAATCAAACCCAGACTTACTGTAAGGAAAAGTTTCTTTGTGAGGATAAGATTCACTGATTCACCGATGCACTGAATCTGAATGAGCGAGTCTTGATTCAAGCACTGACTCACTGAGCTGAAAGAATTTTGTTCATGATGAAATAATTCACTGATTCAAAATCTGACAACATGAACGAGAGAAGAACAAATGCTGTTCACAGCGGAAAGATTCACTGATTCAGACTCTGATTCATTCAAGCAAAAGTCATTTGAATGTGACTTACTGAATCTTGGTCATGACAGAAAGATTTAATGGTTCAATCCCCGACTTCCTGAATGAAAACATGCTGAATTTTATTCATGACAGAAAAGATTCAGTGAACAAGAATTTCATTTTGTGAGGAAAAGATTCACTGATTCAGACATGATTCCCTCAATGTGAAAGAGCAAATCTCTGTCCTGGCAGAACGATTCAGTGATCCAAGTGCTGAAAAAATTCTTTCGTTCATGAGGAAAGGATTCACTGATTTAAATTCTCAGTGACTGCGAGAAGAACAAACAGTGGCGGCCGGTCAATAGGGGGCGCAGGGGCGGCGTCCCCCTTAAAGTTAGGCAGAGAAGAATGCTACTTTAACATGTAATTATTTAACATCATAATGATTTATTTTAATAATGAAATAAAGTCATTTAGTCACAATATTCCGCTGTTTTTCTTAACATAATTTATTTGCCATTTTAATTAAATCTAAACTGTATGTACGTTCATTTGTGTTGGTGTACGCGGGGCGTCAGACAAACGAGTGTCTATGTAGGCATGGAAATTTCTGAAAAGCATGTGACTCGAGGCTGAGCTCTGATTGGATCTTTTTAAATCATCCTTGGGTCGCAGCACTGTGCGCCCTGAACCCGCCCACTCTTGTTCTTAGCGAATCGATATTGGTTTTAAATATTTGGGCTCATGTGATTCTCAACCAGTCTTTTCCAGTGGAGCTGCTGACTGGATGTGATGTGATTCAGGACTTTATTTTATACTAGTAGTAATGATCACCGCATAATCACCTGATAAATGCCTATTTACGAAGTTTCGTTTTCATTTTGTTTGCGCCGCCTGACACTGAAAACAAATGTCGGTTGTGGCAGAAAAAGTCATTCATTCAATCATCTTCTATATCATTTATTCTGAACAGGGACTTTGGCACAAGGCAGGGCACACACACACACACACACACACACCAATCAACCTAATCTGCATGTCTTTGGACTGTGAGAACCCGGAGAAAAACCACCAGGCACGGGGAGGACATGCAAATTCCACAGAAACGACCCGCGGCGGGAATCAAACCCTCAACCCCGGAGGTGCGAGTCAACAATGCTAACTAACCACTACGTCACCAGCATCAGTCACAGATCGGACTTGTGATTCACTAGTATGAAATTCTGTGACAGAAGAGTCACAGAGATTCACTGATTTGGACACCGGCTCAAGACCAGAATATTCAGTGATTCAAAGACAAGAAGCGCTAAGAAACTTGGGCCTGATCGAAAGATTCACTGATTTAAATTCTGACTCCGGGAAGACGAACGCAGTGAATCTTATTCATTACAGAAAGAGTCATTGATTTAAACGCTGATTCACTAAATGTGAATGAACGAATTTTGGACAAGGCTGTTTATGAATAAATTATTCGCCACGGAAATGTCGGCACGGTGGTGTCCTGGTTAGCGGGGTGGAGGGAACGGTTTCTGCCTCACATGATCTCCCCGTGGTTGGCTGGTTTCCTCCGGGGACACTGGCTTCCTCCTACAGTCCAGGGAGGCTAATGGGCGTTTACAGACTGCCTGTAGAGTGTGCGTAAGTGTTGGCGTACCCCGCCTCGTGCCCCGAGTTACCTGGCACTGGCACCCTGTCCGGGATGAACGCTACAGAGAATGAATGAGTCAGTCAGTGAAATTCTGACTTACTGAATGCAAGAGAAATGTTGTTTATGACAGAAAGATTTAGTGATTTGAACACGGACTCGCTCAGCGCCTGGAGGAGGCGTGAATCTCAGTCAGGACAGAATGATTAACTGACTTGAACATGAAAGCAAGTATGAAGAGTATTTTGCTCATGCTTTGTTATTCTTGTTTTTCTTTGTTTTTTTTTTTTAATTTTTTTTACATCTGTAGATGTAAGCACAGAGGAGGGAAATCAGAGCCCTGGTGTCCTGGAGAGATGCAGAGGAAGGACAGAAAGGAAGTTCTGGATATGAAGATGACTTTCAGCTGTGGATCAGAGGCTGCACACAAAGCTGCTTTGATACCAGAAACTAAAGCGCTGTTTATGATCCTCATGTCCTTTTTCACGTTCATGTTTTCATTATTTCATTCTGTAGAACATGCTGCATGTTTCCTGGAGGTTTTTTTCCCCCTTCATTAATTAATTAATTAATTAATTAATTAATTAATTAATTAATTAATTAATTCGTTCGTTCATTCAGCTCGTGTTTTGTTTTCCGTCTGAATCTCACTCCTATATGCAAAACGTCTACGTGAGCGACACAGGCGACTTTTTGTAGTTTTTACTCCTAAAGGAATGACGCTCGGAACGCTCTGTCAGTATGAAATCATTCCGAAACGTCAAATATTGGGTTCGTAAAAGCAGCATGTAGCTTTTTCCACTGAGGTAAGTGGTCATTTAGACGCGCCACTCCATAACAGGCGTGTGTTAGAAAAGTGAGAAGTGTCGGATATTTCAGCACCAGAGTTGCCAAGTGTGTGAAAGAAAAATCACAATTCCGAAACTTAACAGGCTCTGCTCATGCCAAACATTTCTGATCAAACAGGATTAAAACTGCAGTTTCCCCTCAGCATGGCGATCGTGCGTTCTTATACTTATCATAATCACAAATTCATAAAACGTGATCTTTCATGCCATGATAGAGATGCTGTTCCTGCTTTAACAGAAAGGCTTTCATTCCTCTCATACCGTTAGCCATATAATTTCCTAACATTTTGAAGTTTTCTCATTAAATGAAAGTCATTTTGGCAGCTCAGTGGCATTATGCTTAGGACTTGTGGCCTCGCACCGTCACAGATCAATTCCTTCTTCAGAATCTGTGTGTGTGGAGTTTGCATGTTCTCCTCGTTCTTGGTGGGCTTCCTCCGTATACTCCGGTTTCCTTCCACAGTCCAAAGATTAGGTTAATTGACATTCCCAAATTTCCTAGTTTGTGTGTGTGTGCGCGCGCCCTGTGATGAATTGGCACAAGGATGTACTCCACCTAGTGCCCTAAGTCTCTTGTGATAGGCTCCATGCCACCCGCGACTCTGATCAGGAGAAATGTTATAGAAGATGAAGATGAAAGTCACTTTTATACATTTTGTTCATTTATAATTACATCAAAAGGTCATGTATTATATTCACTTTTATAAAAAGTCTTAGAGATCTCCAAAATGCGTGTCTTCATGCATTTTGAAACACACTTCAGATCCTGCATTCTGGCTCGATTTTCTTTCTGTTTCACTCCTTTTCCAAACGCACTGTTTCAGTGTCTGTAGCTTTTAATAACCTGTCCCTGAACACCCCTTTGAGGAAGTGCATTGTCCTAGCCAATCAGAATGCAGGGAATGGAAAAGTCCTTGTATGAGTCTAAATTCTGACAAATAAAATATGGGGCCATTATGTGTAAGTGCATGATGACATCATTAATATTTAACAATCTAAAAGTTAAACCACCACTAAATGCTAAAGAAGGCTAGGTTAGGCGTTATTTTGGGCGGGGATCTAATTGGCCTGTTTCCAAAAAAAGGACAAATTGCAGAGAATGTCTAGTTTTCCGCTCATGTTGCTTTTGTGGTTCATTTTTAAGAAATCAATCATTTGACTTTGGTTCTCCTCTACATGACACATCCAGATATCTGAAGCCTTTGACACACCGGACAACCATATAAGAAGAAAAGAGGTTTTAAAAAAGAAGAATTGGTCAGTGTCCAATGTTGCGGCTTCCGGCACAGATCCGTGCTGCTCACAATTTAAGGGTTAATCAAGCACATGTGAATAGTAAAAGTTATGACTGTAATTTCTTGTGCAGTTATACGAGCTTACATCCAGAGATGAATTGATTTCTCATCATAAATCGATGCACTTTAAACACATCATAAACACAGCCCGTATATTATAATATTACAATTTAACTTGTGTTAAAAATATATACAACTTTAGGACCTCCGAGTGGCGCGGTGGTAAAGCGCTCGTCCTATTATCCGGAGATCGCGAGTTCGATTCCCGGGTGATGCTGTAACCTCTCGCGGCCGGAGGTCTAGAGAGAGCTGATTGGCCGAGCTCTCTCAGAGGGGAGGGACGAGAGGTACTTAGTGCTCCTCCCACATTAATCACAACAACTCTACAGCCAGTCAGGGGCGTCTGTGAGCTCACGCGAGCGGAAGGAGCCGATAGCGCCGTCCTCCGAGTGTGTTACTCCGCCCCAACGGTGCGTGAGCGAGCGGTTCGAAAAGAGGCGGCCGGTGGTGTCATGGGGTTCGTGATAGTCTTCGGCCCTCCCGGCTGAGCGGTAGTAGTAGCCTTAATGTGGAGCCCCCTAGTGACGGGGAGGAATTGGACACGACTAACTTATAAATATATATAAGCAAAAAATACATCACTTTTTAACATAATCTTGTTTATTTTCAATACACTTTGTCCATTTGTCAACACGCTTTTGTATTGCCTCGTTAAAATGTTTTACCTCATTCACACCTGCACAGCAGTGACTGGGGGGAAAGTTGCCTCGAGCGGAAAGCGCTGATGAGATAAGATAGTAACAGGAGGCTAACAGGAGGTTTAATATCACTGGAGTGCGGATGATTTTTTAGTCACCCTCGTACAGTAACTTTTAGGGATGGGTGATTTGGGAAATCTGGCAACCCGGTGGTAATACACAGGACAGTAGAACTACTCTGTGTGTGTGTGTGTGTGTGTGTGTGTGTTCAGGTCGCTCGTTTATCACACCATCACATTTTGTAAAGCCTCATGATTTATTTGAACCTCTGCAGCTTTTAAAAACACACCAGAGAAAAACACTCGTTCCTTTTCCCTGGATTTTTTTTTTCCTTCTCTGTCGTTTAAATATGACTTGATGTTTTTGAGCCACAGATTTTTACAGGCCAGCTGTAGGGTCTGGAGTTCAGCGACGACGCACACCGGGCTTAAAACCCCGCTCTGAAGTCCATGAGCCTGCTCGGGGATTCATTTCAAGTGCTTTTGACTCAAGAAGAAGCAAAATCCTGGTCTCAGATGTGTGTCTGATTTAAAGCGTCCCTTCCATGGCTAAATCACCACCACGCCTCCGCTCCGTCCTCAGCTTCCTTCACAGTTTGTCTCTTCCTGGATTTCTGTTTTAAAGTCTCTCTCTCTCTCTCTCTCTTTCTCTTTTTTGTTGTTGTTGACATCACTGTACTCATTGTTATTCACCCTCCAGGTGAAGGCAGATTTAATCAGATCCACCCTGAGCTTTCATTACTGGACGATCTGTAAACAAGCACGTGTTTACAGGAAATAAAACGAGACAAGAAAATAAAGCCCAAGAACACATGATCTCAATGCACTCATGATGTTGCTGTTTGCACGCTAAAGGTTGGGTTGATCACATCAGGCTGTTTCTGCAGAGCTGCGGGTCCTGAAGGAGATGACCTAACAGATTCTCCATACAAATACACACGCTCTCGTCGAGCTTTATCATCCCTGCCGGTGTATGGACTGCTGTGAAAATACTTCTTTTCCTTATTCTCATGGAGTTTATCAAATCTGACTTTATTTATCCATCTTCCTTTTGGCCCCGCCCACTATGACATCACACAGAGCTATTTTAATGATCGATGTTCTGCACAAAATCAGTTGCATTTGTGATATTGTTTATTTTTTTCATAAGCACTTATGAAGATCCGGAATCGATCCCACAACGTTCCACATACACGAGCTTTCCGTGAGAGTCCGAGGCGCATTTGTGACTTACTAAGCCCCGAGTGCCCCCTTGTGCCCCCTTGAGTGGTCTCCGGGCTGCGCTTTTTAGGGGCCCTATCCTTGGATGTGCAGCGGAGGAGATCTGGGACACACCGTTGAAGTTCTTCTCAGGGGAATAACAGCTTCGGTGTTCTACAGTTCTGCCGAAGTTGAGCTGTTTCCCTTCAACTAGAGCTGATCTAATCTCTGTGGAGCTCCATGGAGCGCTTCGCTCATGTCTTCATTGTGTCTATTTTTTTCCTCTGCATGTGCAGGATGCGAATTGAAAGACCTGAATTACTGTATGTGTTCTGTATTATGGCTTTAGGGGCCATGGAACCCGGAGAATATCAATGGCACCATCCTGAAAAAGGCTCCAGAGCTGATAGAGTTAATGGGTTCCATCTTTCTTCCACTTAACCGTATCCATAACGCTCCATTCAGCATTTATTACATATTTCAGCTTTTATCGCCGTTTTATTCATACACGTTTTATTCCTGAGCTGTAGTTGCTCTTGGCACGCTTCCCTCTCTTCCCTTGAAGGACGAATGAGATCTCTTCCACTGTTTGGGCCTGGTTCGGTTTCCTTCTGACAAATAAGTGCATTTTGGCCCAAGTTGCTGCTTGGACACAGGCCACACTTTAATTACCGCTAAACTGCAGACCCAAATGACCTCAAGCCAAAGCAGCCGAGTGCACTGCTGCTCTCTGAGCTGGCTCAGCTCTCCGTCTTGGCTGAGACATCCATGCTAAATGAGAACCAGTCATCACTGTTCTGCAGCAAAATTATCCACTGTGGTTATGACGGCTGGGCTGCTGTGTGAAGTGGTGATGCCGCTGCGGTTAAAAAAACACAACGCAGTTTAGAAACTGTGGCTGATAGAAATAACCAGAATGAACTGATTACTGTATGCAACGTTCTTAAAATGCGCATGATTTTTATTATCAGTTAAGAAATAATAATAAAAAAAAAATTCCTTCACAAGGATGATTTCATTTCAATTATTTGAGAAAAGGTAGAAATAGGAAAAGTTGAGTTTTATGTGAAACATCTGCACTCAGGGCGCCGAAGGGTTCTTAGGTGTTTCCTTTAGTTCACCTTCAAAAAATGGTCCGAGTTCACATTTATGGCGTTTTGTAAATGTCTCTCAATAAATACAATACAATACAATACATCCTGATACTAGTTTACTAGGTCCTGGACTAATAATATCATCTGTCTAAAACTCGGTTGAGGAGGTTATATAGTATAAAAAAAAGCACGACGTGCTGATTTAAACACTTCAGATGCCCTTTGAAGTCTACCAGTGACTCAGCTGTTTGGACATCTAGAGGAATTTCATTTCACTACCTACTGTAGGCTCCAGAAGGAGTCAAGTTCTGATGCAGGACTTCCTTATATCCCGAGAGATGGTGTAAACTTTGAAAGCATGAAACAGTTTTAAATCTGATGCAGCAACTACAAGAAGGCAACGGACGTAGCAGAAAAGTAAAGGGGACATGTGGGAAAATTTAGGAAGATTGAAAACAAATAGTGCAGCAGCTTTCTGGATCGGGTACAGAGGTCAAGCAGAACTCAAAGGCAGACCTGCCAGGAGCGAGGTGCAGGAGTCCAGTTTCGAAATGATAAGGGATTGGACAAACACCTGAGTGGATAGAAATGGATGAGTCCTTCTGATGTTTTAGAGAGGAATTTGACATGAGGGTATCAGATTAGCATTGTGAGATATAAAGGAGAGTTGATGGTCCAGGGGTTACCCCAAGGTTGCATGCAGTGGCTGAAGATTTGTCCAGGGAGATCATAAGGTCCTGACAGGGGAATGAATCATCTGAAATGAACAGCAGTTCAGTTTTGCTGCGATTAAGTTTCAACTCATAAGCTGATGTCTGCCAGACATGCTGAGATCTGAGTAGAACCTAGCGTGTCTGAGAGAGGGAAGGAGAAGATGAGTTGAGTCTCGTCTTCATAGCAGTGGTATGAGAATCAACGAGAGGTTATTACCTCATCAAGAGATCTATTGTGGAGTGGGAACAGAAGCAGACCAAGTACCGAGCCTTGTTGGACACCAGTGTAGAGTCTGCATGGAGCAGATGGGAATCCTTTCCATGCCACCTGATATGATTGACCTTCCATGTAGGAAGCAAGCCACTGCTTGCTGTGTCAAGAATTCGAATCTCATGAAGATGGACAAGATGTCTATGTCTAAAAAAATCTTTCTGCATTAGGACGATAGAGGCCAAAGGAGGTTCATGGATGAGTAAAGTAAGGAGAGGTGGTAGGAAGGATTACTCTGTGGTAGGAAGGAGTCAGGGACTGGAAGGGTTGATAGGATGCAGGGAGACAGAGAGGAAAATGGAGAAAGAATGTAAGTTTTGGTCAAATATTATGCTCTGTTGGGTGAGGTTGTCTCTTAGAAAGGGTCGCAAATGAAAACATTCTACATTCTCCGTTAAACATTTAAAGGACCCTTCACAACCATTTTTTGTGTGGAATCTAACAACCTTTAATTATCAATTAAACACTTCAATAGCCATTTTAGAACTCTTAAGAAAACTTAACTTAAGAACCATCAAAGAACATCTTTGTTTATTCTCTAAAGCACTGAACCTTAGAGTGCTGAAGGGTCACAGGAAACCTGTGGGACTCAGGGCACTACCCTGGAGGAAACCCAACAAGCACAGGGAGAACATGCTAATTCCACACACACACACACACACACACACACACACACACACACACACACACACACACACACACACGGAGACCAGAGGCGGGAATCAAACCCTCAACCTTGGAGGTGTGAAACCACAGTGCTGATCGTTACACCACTGTGTCAACCAATGAAGAACATTTTCTTCTTAAATTACCAAGATGAAGTTTGGTTTATGAAACATCTACTTATTTTGAAATTTAAGAAAAAAAAGAGTCAACTTTAATTGTTCTTTTGTTGTCCATCCTTTTGCAAACTTAAAAGTAAAACCAGGGATAAAACAACAGGTGTAACCAACAGATAACACAAACGAACAAAGTCTCTGGTTAACATGAACTAACCAGGAACACCAGAATCAAATTAAAGCATAAAAGAAACCAATGCAAAACAGAAAATGTGAAATCAGAATCCAAACTTACACAAGTGTCAAAATAAGAGTCCCCCAAAGTAGACGAATACCAAAAAGGTTCTGGGCATTAAGACAATTTGTGTTGTGTGCTCCACACTTACCTAGTTAATTAACACAGCCTTAGGAATAAGGGCTTTTTAGAGTTTCTCTTAGGTATGATTGAATAATCCACAATGCCTGGCTTCTAAAATTATTGAAAGTGAAATGTTTATTTTAAACAATAAATTTACCTGTTCTCTTAGCCAACGTTCTTGCTTGTCCAAATTTCATCCAGACAGAACTCAAGCAGTCATATCACATCTGTCTGTGGTGGCGGGAGCTTTGGGCGGATCAGGATGTGTCACATGCAGGAACATCATCTGAAATATATACGAGGAGGAGCTTCATCCAAACCAAACAGAGCGGAGTTCTCCGGGTTACTGCATGAGGAGCCCGAGCCCAGGGATCTCCATGTGTGCTGAGACCTCGTGTATCATGAAAATCCTATCTTGAATTTCTCTGTCTGTGCTCATAGACAGCCTGGCTCAGAGACAGTGTAAATAACAATGTGAGCCAGAAACCGGAGAGAATCGAATACGTAGGAAATTGATATGCGACGACGGATGAGTTTCGGATGTTACAGTATGAGATGCATAGGATTTCTCAATGATCTGAATAAATATTATAGAAATTAGACTGGAATATGCACACACACACACACACACACACACACACACACACACACACGCCTAGTATACACTGTTCATGTTATACTGTATACAATAAGTTCTGCAAGTCATATAACTGTTGATGAGTTACTGAGATTTTGTATATACAGTAGATTACACAGTTAAGTTCAACTCGCGTATTTATTTTTGTTCTACGTCTTTTTGTAATGAACAATTGGTTAAATATATTTTAAATATTTGGATCAGCCATTCAGTGAAAAACAAAAGTAATAATTTTTTTGGAAGTTTAAACACTATATGACTAAACTAAATTAGAAATGGGAAGCTTAACCAGGAAATCCCTCCATATGGACAAAATATTTTCCAATTTTCTATCCCACGCCACCAACGCTGACGATTTCACTCTCAGACGACGTGTAAACAGAAGAGCTTTACATCCTTTCCCAAACTTCCCAACGTAAATCTTCATTACAGGTGCGTGAACACAACACTGAAGCAAACATTCATTTTCATTCAGTTTATTTAAAAAAAGCAACCCTCGGCATTTTGTGCGAGATATTTTTCGTTCTGTCTCAGAATCACCACTGATGAAGCAGCTGCCAGCTGTGCATGGATTTGCACTGACTTTATAAATCTATTATAAGGTGTTATGAGGCTTAAGAGCTGAATAGAATCAACTCCCTGAGCAGACATTCGACCGATATAACACTCAAAGACTCAAAGAGGTCACAGAGCCCGAGGTTACGATCTACATGTGCTCTTGTTGTGCTCTAATCATTTTGTGCTTTTCTGAGACATGCACATGAAAAGGAGATTTGTAAAAAAATAAATAAAAAAAACCCGGAAACAGCTTAAGGCGAAATTCATTTCCACATCTGATGTGCTTTTATTTTATTAAAAGGAAACATCTCCGTAGAAGACACAAGCTGTGTGTAAATCAGAAGACAGATGACGATCTCATTATTTAGACAGATTTTTCTTACACATATACACTTCCATAAATTTTCTTTTCATTTTCTTTTCATTTCTGTGAAGCGGCTTTGAGACAATGACCATTGATAAAAGCGCTATAGATAAATAAAATTGAATTGACTTGAATTGAATTGAATGATGTCACAGTGTCACATTTCGAAGGCTCTATCGGATGCAGCTTTTGTTCCCGTGCCAATGAAGGATGCAGGGGGGCGGGGCAGGGGGAAGGGGGCGGGGGATCCTTTGTGGCCCAACATATTCCAACATTCTTTGCAAGCCAGGGAAGAGACAATGATGCAGGACCTGAGGACGAAACTTTGAAACTTTGCCTTGTGGCATGTAGTAACGACGTGGGTCTCGTGAGTGGCCGAGCTGCGAGAAGATTCTCTGCGCCGGGCAGATCTAAATGCATGGTTACCAGGCAATAGCGCCATAGGCACCTGGCAGCATGTTTATTTAAGGGCCCTGATACCTGTGCAAGAGCCAAAGACCAAGACAAAACACGCATCAAGTCCAAGAACAACGACAATGGCAAAAGACCCAGCCGACGTCTGACATACAGTAGGAGACGGCGTTTTGAGAGAGAGAGAGAGAGAGAGAGAGAGAGAGAGACAGAGAGACAGAAAGCACAGAAGCCACACATGAGCAATTAGTTGACTAGGGTGGACTCTGTTTCTTTTTAGTAAAATGCACGGCGGAGCTGTTTGTTTTGTGTTTTTTTTTGTTTCCTTTTGTAATCCGACTCTGTCTCCAAACAGGAAGGTCTTCCCGAGCGTGTCTCATAAGCACTCTTAATGTCTCCTATTTCCTTGGCCGCCTCAGAAGCCCTGCATAAGGGCTCTTATTAACATTCTTACATCCCATGGTGCTGCTGTCTAACCCTCATCACGTAACAGGTTCGACTTTTTCAGGCTACGTAGTCGGATGACGAACACACGACCGTGTAGCCTGGTTACTCTAAAGGACGAAGCCCCTGAATGAGAATTGAGACACAGCTACAGTGACCCTGGAGGAGCTCCTGGGATCGATACCTTGATAGCTTTTGATGTGATTAAGGGATAAAATACAGACATCACTCATCATCTGCACACTCTTCTTATAGGCTGCATTAGATTGCATATTTAAGTTCTTTCCACACTGTCTGTGTTTTAAATGAAAATTGACACAATGGACTTTTCAAGCCATAATGCACATAATGCTGGGAAACCTCCCGGCTTTTAAACCTGTTCAAGGGTTCTACTCGATCCTTCATTAGATCCTGAGCTCGGGTTACTGCCTGTGTGGAGTTGCTCATGTTCTCATTTCCATGTAGGGTTCCTCTGGGTTCCTTAGTTTCCTCCAACCCCTTCAGAACATGCTGGCCAGAGGATTGTTCAGCTAGATTGTCCATGATGCTCAGTGATGGCTCACGGGTTCCATCAGTGCTGGATTCCCACTTCAGTCCCAGTATTCCTGGGGTAGGCTAGGGATCCAACACCACACTGACCAAGACAGATTCTCATTGAGGAACATGTTTTTTTATTTGAAAGTTGGCATGTCCTGGATGTGTCTTAGAAACTTGCCAGACTACATACATTGTGAGAGAGGTGAACTTAGTGCTGTACTCATAATTTGGTTAATTTCCGTAACACCAGTGGGAATGTCCGAAGCCCAGAGTGTCTCGTATTGGTTACTGTTCTTCCACATTTATTTTTTTACTTTGTTTTACTTGGTGCTGCTTTTCAATGTTTTTCCAAAGTTCCTCCTAAAACCCAGTGGCCGTGGTGTGTTTGAGTGATTGATAGACAACAGAAATCCCTCATGACCACGGCCTTCAGGTCTTCTGGCTCAATTCCAAACCAACGCCACATACGACGTACACTACATCTGTCTCTGGCATCACTCATGACTTTGGGTGGACGGTCGTACTGGTGCCTCTCAGACGGATCAAAATCACGTGTCTTCTTCTTTTTTCCCCTCTCCATCCCCAGCCGACGCCTCTTCAATCGAGTGCCAGAGAATATGGCATCCACTCACCCACTCAGCGGCATCCATCAGATATCTGGTCAGCGCTGGTCCAAGTTTCGTTTTAATTTCACCGCAGTGGGATGTCTGAACTCTGGGAACATGAAGCAGAATGTCGCCATGATGAAATAATAAAACAGGAATAAAGCTGGAATTTTAATAAAAAGCTCATTTTGTACTGTACAAAGAGCTCATTAACAAGAAGTAGTTATTTCCAATAAGGCACTGAAGTTCCCTGAAAGAACGTCTAAAAGTGTGTGTGTGTGTGTGTGTAATTTTGTAAATCATAAAGGATCATATGAGGAGACTTTAAGGATGACTGATTACAGAGCAGTGGGTGAACGGGTCCAGGCATAAGCAACGTTAATGCTGGTGTAACTGGAAGTCACTGAGGACAAAAAAGAGTTCTTAAAAACTTAAAGACGCAATTTGGATTCAATCCATCAGCGTTCTTTATTAACTTATAGCTATGAAGGTTTGATTTTCATTTTTCTAATAATTCGGGTCAAATTTGAAGCTCTCAGGATACTATGGAAACACCTTCATTTAAGATGCTCTGATGTAATTGCTTAACTCCTTACAACTGTCTTAAATGTGATTTTTCATTTTTTTAAATATCCTCCATTGCTCCTGCTGGTTCCTCTACAGTTCTTCACTTCCAGTCTGACCTTCATGAACAGATCTTGGGTGCAGTACCAGGTGGAGGCTCCTCCATGATTCTTCTCTAATCTCCAGCATCTGTCTTGTGTTATAGCATCAAGACAAGACGAGATGGTGTTAGATGGAGCACCTGAGGGTTTTCCTTACACCGTCTCCCAGGTTGATATGAACTGCATGTTCTGTCAGATATTCTCAGAAAAAAAAAAAAAAAAATCTCCCCTAGAGGTTTTTAGATATGACTTGTATGCATTATAGAGGATTATAGAAGGTATTTATGTGTGTGTGTGCGAGCACATGTTTTCCACATTTCATCTGAACTCCCATGCGAGCCTTGAGGAATCAGTTTCAGACCTGCTTTGAGGATGAAGAACAGCCACGGTTTCTGTAGTAGCTTGTCTCCGAACATGTCCTTCTGTTCATATTTGTCTTTATTAGGACGTGTTACAAGCTCCAGATGTACTGTATGTCTCCTTAGAGATTCGGTGTGTGTATGTATGTGTGTGTCTGTGTGTGTGTGTGTGTGTGTGTGTGTGTTGTAGACATGAGTGACGGGATCAGGGATATAACTGACCATGCGATCATCTTTCCGGTATGTTCTCTGGGAAAGCGTTCTGCCTTGGTTCATCACCCTCGCTGACCTGAAGGTCTCTCACATGCCAACCGTCTCTATTTGTCTTAATTGGAAGACGAAACAGAGTAATTAGGGATGATTTTATGTCTCTGTTTGGACAAAACAAATGCACACTGTAACCTGGGGGTGCTGCACAAAAATTTGGTTGATGGACCAGTTACATCAAAAAGTCTTGTTCATTAAGCCGAGTGGATGGAGACACCATTTTAATGTGGTAGTATTTTGTTTTGGGGTGGTTTAGTGGTCAGCACGGTTACCTCACACCTCCAGGGTTGGAGGTTCGAGTCTCATCTTTTCAGCACAACCCAGGCAAAATGATGAACTGAATTTTACGTCATTTACCTATACAAACATGACTTCATTAAAAAAAACGGTCACATGGGCAAAGAAATAACACATAGTCCTTAGACACGGGCTTTTAATGTTGTTTTTGGTTGTTTCTGTCACTAATAATGATAATAATAATAATAATAATAATAATATGTGCATTTTGTGAGTTCTACATTTTTTGTGACGTCATGCTCATATTCCAGTCGGGCTAAAATTTCCATGTTTTAAAGGTAATGCTAACTTTGGTTCGACATGACAAAGGCACCTTGAAAACACCTGTCACTGCCACCTGTGAAAATATCGCATTACGGATATTACATATCGAATATTTATTGAAACAAAAACTGATACGTAAAACATACTATTGATGTGTATAACTTGTAAATTAATTATTGATTAATAATATTGATAAAAGACGTACAGAGATTTATTTTTACCGATTAATAGCCTGTATAATACTAATGATTTCCTGATTAAATTAAAATGTCATTTTTTTGTGTCCTTTTAATATGATGTTGTCCTCGATAATAATGATAGTAAATATATAAATCCTTTTTCGAGCTCCATTTTTTTCATGCTTCATCGAGACGCAATGATTGATGGGAAATTTTTCATTCCGTTTTCAGGTGAAGTGAAGACCTGCTGTTCACTCGTTCCCTACACCGCTTGCAGTTTCCTTTGAACTGAACATCTTTTTCGCTCCCTGCGGTTTGGAATCACACTTCACATGGCTGACCACCCTGTGTAGTGTGTATACTTCGCAGGGTACTTCAGCTGGCATTTGCACCTGTTTATTCTGCTAGCGCGAGAGCAGTGTTCTGGTCGGTACTGGTTAATCCATCGCGGATGGCGTCGTTCTCCTGGACAGGTTTTTAAAAAGGGTCGGCAAATAAACTTGGGCTGCTGTTATTATATGGGTCGCCCAAGGATACTGTGTATGTGTGGGAAACACTGAGACGGGTGTGTGCTTGTGCCATGTGATGAGTTGACACCCCATCCACTTTGTGCCCTGCCTGAGTCACCTGGGATAGGGTCGAGACCCCACACCCCACCCCACCCCACCCCACCACACCACACCACACCCCACCACAACCCACCCCAGAACACCCGACCCCACCCACCCCCACACCCCCACCACAACCCACCCACAACACCCACCCACCACACCACCCACCCCACCCCACCACACCCCACCACAACCCACCCACAACACCCACCCCACCACACCCGACCCCACCCCACCCCACCACACCCACCACAACCCACCCCACCACCCCACCCCACCACACACCCCACCCCACCCCCCCACACCACACCCCACCACAACCCACCCCACAACACCCCACCCCACCACACCCGACCCCACCCCACCCCACCCCACCACACCACACCCCACCACAACCCACCCCACAACACCACACCCCACCACAACTAACCCCACCCCACCACACCCCACCCTCTCTACGTTCCAACTAGCATTTAAAAAATTTTTTTTTACAGAAACTTCATATCTGATGTTGTATATTAATAGTAAAAATGTATTTGAATTAAATCATGTTGTAGCACGCCCTGCAATGTATTGGCACCCACTGGTCCATGGTGTAACCCACCTCGTCTCCAAAGTCTCCTGGGATCAGCTCCAGGCTTCCGGTGATCCTGTACAGAATAAGTGGTGTAGAAAATGAATGAATGAATGAATAAATGTTGTAGCTTCACAGATCTGAAAAATAGCAAAATGAAAAAAAAAACAAACAAAAATAAACAGCATTCGTTTATGATCTCTCTAACTCCTCTCTTTAACTTTCCTTTGCCCTGACGAGGTTCCTTCCGCTTAGTATTTCACAAAAATGCCTCTGATTGGCTGAAACAGTGGAGGACTCAATGGCTCTTGTTTAAGAAAAGGATCCCTAATCGATGGCAAATCTTTCCTCACACATTGACGATTGTTGCGAAGTCATTCCTAAGTTGTCTTGCTGGTTTAATCCACTCTAATCTGTGTCTGCTCTAAAGCCGCGGGATTCCATCTGACGACCCCGCGTGAAATGTGATGTTTTGACCTCAGGGTGGGAAAAAATAATGTGAACAAAATCAAGTTACGTTCGAGTGTAATTTATAATCCCATAATGTCGGCCAGTTGGAGTCTCAACATGGTGCCACGTTAAAAAGGTAAATGTTTTAAACGTACTTTGAGACGTCAATCCATCAATGTTTCACACAACTCCTGATGATTATACAGTATACTCAGTGGCGGTAAAGAATTCATTTAAAGTTCATTTATCTTGTGCATGTTGTGTTTGACTCAGACCAGAAGGAAAAGAGAGAGAGAGAATACGAGTAGAGAGATCCAGGCCTCCTGTCACTGCAGACTGTGTCAACTGGATTAGGAGGTTTAAATCAAGCCACATGTCCTCCACGCACGCGTGAAAATCGGGACAAGTCAGGGGCAGAGAGTTCACCCGGGTACAAACGAGTGAAGAGGAAGGAAACTGTGTTGGAGGTTAAGCAGAGAAGAAAAAAAGTACATTAATTGCCGTTAAGGTTTAAGAAGATAAAAATACTGTACATTTGGTACAAATTAGAAGATAAAGTTGGATGTTTCATGGACTTGTAGCTGCTGTAACCTCCAACACTTTTTCTTTCCTCTTCCTCACCAGTCTCGTGAAGTTGTCAAGTTACCAAGGACGCCGTAAACTCACTCTGTCCTGAAGACGTCTGAAAACTAACCATGCACGCTGGAGTCTCCTTCTCTAAATGTTTCAACGCTTCTTTAAAAGCCAGCATGTGACGGCAAACCCGCTCACATTGCCTAAGGCTAAAACATTTAAAGTAACACTCGTACAAACTCATGTTTACTTCAGTGATTATAAAAGGAGACGCTGACAAAACCTGCTCACCAGTGTTAGCTAACACGCTCAGTGAATGATCTTACCTCCAGAAAAACAAAAACAAAGCCAAACATTATGATCAAACCTGATATGTGCAGTTGTGTTATTTTTGTTCTGTCACTTTAACTGTAATTATGACTGATTAAACCGTTTGATGTGTCATTCTCGTTATAATTGTTACAACGAGAACAACAGAACACTCGGAGATACAGAGAAATATGAAAATGATTGACTTCAGGGTGGTAACAGCGACTTCGCTCTAACTTCGCTGTGACTGTGAGTGTTTTACTTCTTACATATTAAAAGCGTTATTTCTACATGTCCTGAATAATTGGCCACACAGCTATAAAAAGCAATAAGAGAAGCCCACTTGCCTGTAAATTACTGTGTGGTTCCATTTACTGAAAATCCCTGAAATATTTTTTTTTTCCCCAAAACATCAAACTTGGCTTTAATGATCTTTGCGACTGATTATTTCTCTGTGCTCTCATTAACTCCAGCAACAATAACAATCCACTGTATTTCACTAAGTAGTTGAGAATGATCTGGAATCCATCTAACATGCCATGCAAGTGGCAAAAGGAAATAAACACTGTGGTGATGTTCTGATTGGGTCTCTCTCTCTCTCTCTCTCTCTCTCTCAGAGAAAGGGTATGTTTTAACTGCAGGAAGGAATTGTGAGCTGTCCACAAACGGGTCTTTGTGGAAGAGCATACAGTACAGTACTCTCTCTATGCTTTACTGTATATTAAAGGGTTCAAGAGAAAGTTCTTTAAAGTGGTACTACAGAAGAACACTTTGTCAAGGACTCGTCTCTGGTCTCCCTGGGAGTTTCAGAGATTTGTGAGTCTAATGATGTGACGTTTAAAGACACACCAGACTCAGTTCCATATGCAGCCTAATGAACAGTGCGTGTCATAGTGAAGGTTAAATACAAAATCTTCAATATGAAAACAAGAATTTATCTTACGGGCATTAAAACAGTCTGTGCTTTCTAGTGACTCATTATGGTCATGGTATGTTGGTTGCAGTAAACAAACAAATAAATAAAGGAAAAAACAACAAAATATCCATCCATCCATCCATCCATCCATCCAAGTGTCCATACAAGCATCCACCTATGCACCCAAGAATTCAATCAACCAATTATTTACCTATTAATTCACCTACGGACAAGCTAACAAGCAACCATTCATCCATCTGTCCAATAATTTACAAAACATCCAATCTACAACCATTTACACCAACCAACCAACCAATCTATCTAACTCCCCTAATCAACATATAGTACTAACCAAACACAAATCAACCAATCAACCAACCACTCACTCCACCTAAGAGGCAAACAATCAAGCAATCACCAAAATCAACTTACTAAAAGATCAAACAATCGATTAACCTGAAATCAATCTATAGTACCAACAAACCACAAAAAAACCCACAACAACCAATCAACCACTCACTTAACCTACTAACCAACCAATCCACCAACCATTTAAATCAACCTGCTAACCCAGCCATCAGCCAATCAACCAACCATTCAGGTCAACTTACTAGCCAACCAACCCATCCACCAGTCAATCAAATCAACCTATGGTAACTAATTTACCAACTACTGTATTCAACCACTCAAATCAACCTGCTAACCCACCCACCAGTTCATCAACCAATTTACCAAACACTCAAGTTAACCCACTAACTAACAAACTCGACTAACCTAGCAACCATTGAAATTAGCCTGCCAAACAAACAAACAAACAAACAAACAAACAACTGGGGGCTATTCCAGAAAGCAGGTTACAGTATGTGACATACCCGGGTAGGTTTAAGAGTAAGTTTGTGGATAACCTCAACTTTCGGTTCAAAACGGAGGTAACTTTCTGGGTGTGTTTGTAACCATAGCAACTTACTCTCTTAATAAATTGCTGTTGCTGTTGCTGGGGATCGAACCCGGGTCCTTCGCGCGGCAGGTGAAACACTCACCACTGAGCCACCAGCGCGCGATAGAGTTTTACTTGGGGGAATTTGAAGGTGACGGTTACTGTTACTTACGTACTTACAGTTACTTAAAATATCAAAAGGTTCTGAATACTCAAAAAGGTCTATTAATTTGACCTAATTACAATTATTTAAGTTAACGGTACTCAGTGTGTTTAATTACTTTGAGCCTTAGGGTTTACAGTGTATAATAAAAGGGAAGCCGATGTCAAATGTGCTATTTAATACTCTCACACATTTACTCTGCCTGTTATTTTTTTTCCAAACCAACTCTCTTTCTTTAGCCGATGCAGCCGTGTTGCTTTTTCCATTATTATTGGCTTGAATTCTTCATATGCGGCATTAAAACCTCCAACTCCGCTCTGTGAAGTGTGCCGCTCGCTTTTTTTCACTTTGATTTTCCATTTTGACTCGTGAAATCGGCGATCCATTGAAAATGTCTTTATGTAGCACCGTGCGCGCGCATTAACTCTAGGTAACCAGTAGGAGGTTGATTAAACTTGCTCATGGTATGCGGGTTTGGGGTAAATCAATCCGGAGATTATGTTTTACCAAATGGTAAGTTAACCCAGCTTTCTGGAATACATCCCTGGTCTACTAACGACTCAAATCTGCCAACCAATCAATTGAATTTCTGACCAACCATCCCTCAAACCAAACAATCTACTAACCTACCAAGCCACCATCCCACCAGTTTACCAACCAACCAACGTATATTGAAAACTGCTTGTAGCCTTAGATAATAAATATTTTTAAACATCCTCATGTTCCAGAGTAGATTTGACTCTGCTCAGATCTCCGTTGCAGAATAAAAGTCATTAAGTTTTAAATGGCAGAATTAAGTCACTTAATAAAACTGAGATCCACTTCTTCTTCACCATCTTCTTAGTACAGCAGAACCTTTCCTAGAAAATAATATATATATTTTTCTTGGCATCATTCATTTTCACAGCTTTTCAAAAACAGTTGACACACATTTCATTGAAAGCTCCAACACTGAATGAATTGTGTCAAACCAAAGGAAAGTCGTTATTCACAGCCAGTGACAATTACTGGCGATTACAGTAGTCGGCTAGCTCTTTTTTTTTTTGCACCATTGTGAAACTTCTTTTTTCAATCAGTTCTTATACATCTATAAAAAAAATGGCACCATTGAGTTGCTCTTTGCCCATGGCAGAGTGGTGTCCACCCCTCCCCCTGATGATGCAATCCCTCTCAAATTATTAAAAGGTTCTTCTCTGCTTGGAGATGGAAGGTGTATGATAACTGACCTATGATGTTCCTCCTGGCGGCAACGAGTGCAGAGGACTGCCAAGGTTGGATATGCCATGAAAAAAGATTTTCCCTCTTAATGAGATGTAGATGGGAACCTGTAGCCTGATCATCAGGAATGAATGAAGAACTGAATTGCACTTAAACAACGGTTCGTGCTAATGGACCGACCTGCACACAGGGATGATAATGAATTTAAAAAAAATTCTATTTCTAAAAAACTTTTATTCACAGTACTTCAGCAGCACTTGAAATTATTGAAAAGTGCTTATTATTGAAAGGTTGTTCGGGCTTCTTGTTGTTAGCAGAACAGCTTATCCGCACAGAACTTGGCACACGTTTTATGATACAGATTTTAGGACGCCCCTCTGACACAACCCTTCCATCTTTCCGGGCTTGGGACTGGCACTGGATCAAGTAGCTGGGATTTGGGCTTTCGCTGGCAATTACACCCAGCCTGCCTTCTGTATGGCAGGCAAGAAACCACCACTGATCCACCAACACCCTGGTAACTTCTTAATTTGAAACTCAGGTCTTCAAGCCCCAGCATTGACAAGCTGCCCCTGTTGAGCCCTTGAGCAAGTCTCTCAATCCTGTCTGCTACAGGAGGCACTGCATCCTGGCTGACCCTGCGCCAAGCTTACTAACTTCTTCTTAGATCCTCTTATGCTTAGTAGCATATCAGGTGATAAGATGCCTCCATCATTACTCGGTCACTCGCAGCATCTTCGACTTTGTCCGATGCAATGTCCAGGACCTGCAGATCCACAGTGAAGATGCATCTCCATGTATTGCGAGAGCATCCTGGGTGACGTTTTACTCTTGGATCAGAGCGACATCCATCTCATAGCCACTTTGTAGATTCGGTGGCTCTGTATCTGGAGGACGTGACCAGCGAGGCGTAGCCTCCTTTGGGAAATTGTGACATGGAGGCTCTTCTTGGAGCACTTCTTGATTGGGGATGAAGCTTTCTAGCTTTTCAAGTTTTTACACAAATGTCTTTTTTTTAATGTCTAGTTTTTACATCGTCTCAAGCTTTCTGATTAAAAGGCCCGACCTGGTGGCGTGTGTCTGTTGCAGTCATCACTGTATAGCTGATCAGTTCTAAACTTTACGCAAAGCTCAGTTACATACTTACACCAATTAATTAATTAATTAATCCCATCTGCGGCTCCACAACATCCACATCAACAACATTTGCTCTTGTTGTATTTTACGTTTTTTTCCCCTGATATTTTCCTGTAGGATTTTGGCTCGCTTCATGAGACTGGAACTGTGTCTGGGTGAAATCAGTCACAGATTGCTTTCAGAGTGAGGAAAGCTGGTAGCTCCTCTCAGTCCAGGCACACGCCAAGCCACTAACAATAGCCTGCATTGTTCTGTCACACAACATGAAACTGATAAAGAAAATCACTCCCTCTGAAAACGAAACATCCAGAGTTTAGTGGAAATGTTTAGAGGTTTGTGGATGAAAACCAGGAACATGATCTTTTTATATAAAAATGGTCTACACAAATAATGATCTCCAACTTAAAATCTAAAACGTTTGAAAATTAGTTCTTCTATAAAGCCTTTTGATTCCCAGATCTGATTTGAAGTAGGTAGTGTGTGATGGCACAGGAGCGTCAGGAAGAATTATTAATATGAATATTCTGAAATATTTAATAAATATAGTTGCAGGCAACAATGAGCAGTGCATGTGGGTGATATGTGTGTTGTGTGTGTGAAATGTGACTTCTTAGCAGAGGTGGAGAGTAATAAACTTTAGTACTCAAGAAAAAGTACTGTCACTTCAGTGAAATTTGACGGAAGTACAAGTAAAGTTACTGTTAAAAAATTTTACTCAAGTAAAAAGTAACTCATTAAAAAATGTACTCAGAGTAAAAGTTAGAGTTACTTTTTTTTTTTCACAACGGCGGTGGGGTTGGGGGAATCTAGTGTAGTTTAAAAAAGATAAGCGGATATAAATCTCAAACTGAAGGAACACCTTTGCATAAGCTGTTGTCTTTCCTGTGCTTGAAAATCATAGTTGTCACTTAAATATGGCGTCAGGTCCCAGTCTAGTGTCGGCCGAACAGCAAGACAACGGTTCAGGGTTCTGTTATAAACTGTATGGAAATGGTGGGATATGGCAGAAAGAACTAGATCCAGTCATTAACTGATTAAATAATGAGGTTCGTATTGCTTTACAAAAAAATACACACACACACACACACACACAAACAGGAGGTGGATCAGATTCAGGGTGGACCCAGGCCAAAATGGTATTTATATTTAGTAGCTAGATTTCCTGTAATAAAACAAACAAACAAACAAACAAAAAACAACAACAACACAAACAAAACTACAGGGGTCCGTTCTTCGTACGTCGCTAACTCAGTTAGCTGGATGTGGTTGTTGTGGATTTGTCCTGATCTTGGATTGTTTCGTTCTTCAAAGCGCATCTCGCACTTGCTGTCATAGCAACATGTCCGTAAGCTTAAAGCTTATTTAAACATACATACAGTATATGTGTACATGTGTGTGTGTGTCTGTGGTCATCATTCGTGTGTTAATCTCCGTGTGTGTGTCTAATCATATGTAACATTCTATCCCCCGATTGCGTCTATATAAGTGGAGGTGATTTTCTCAAATCTGTCTCAGTCATGTCTTGTTCGTTTATGAGAGAGCAACCGGTTACTGAAGGTGTGAGGATTATACACAGAGTTTTTCAAATTCCTCGTGTATTGTGTGATAGACAGGATCCTTTAGCACAGCATGACAATATACTTCTTACTAGACTTCTTCTTCTACTCCACTTTTACACTGTAAACCCGATTAAGTTGGAAAAACTCTAATTATTTGAGGTCATCAGTTACATATTTTTTTTTAAGTAATGATGTTTCCAATTTTAAGCACAGAACTATCAATATTTGAATTTGTTGCAAATAAAGTAAATTCGATCCAGCACGGGAATTGAACCCGGGTCTTTCACATGGCAGACGAGACACATAACCACTGAGCCACCAGATATCTTTAAATTAAAGTTGGTGGACCTTTGAGGTGACAGTTACTGTTACTTAAGTACTTATGATTACTTAAAATATCAGATTTGTTCAGCTAACTTTAAATTAATACAAATAGGATTTGAGATATATATATATACAGTAATATATATAACTTTATATTAATACATAATACACAATATATCAAATGCAACTCACGTATTATAATAATTAATATTATTTTAAATTATCTTTATTAAAGTTTGAAATTCTCCATAACCCTGTAATAAAAGCTTTTGCTCCTCTTGAGTAATAAATTGAGCTGCTCTTTTGCCATTTCGTCACGCAATCGCAGGGGTTGTGATCAGTGTTTCTACTGTCGATGCTTATCGCCTTTTAAACAAACACGCACGAACGCGCAATAATCCTAGACGACTCAATCCAGCTACACTAATCATCAACAACAGGGGTGTTGAAGAACCGAATTAACCGCATCGTAATTAGCGCGATGATCTCATCTTAGATCTGTCAATTCATCTCTTAGGTGTCAAGCGACTTACGAAGAACAGACCCCAGGTCCCTTCCCCGACTCCCTAAACCAAAAACAGTGAATAAATTCCCTCTTCCCAAAATAAACGTTAGCCACGCCCCTACTACTGCTGAGTGCACAAACATACAGTGAAATTATCTACAAATATATACAAAGACCAACCAAAGCAATAATCAAAGTCACTGGGAGGCAAAAAAAAAAACTCACAACCAAATATGAAAACGCCAGAATCACAATCTCTCTCCTCTTTCCCGCGGCTCTCTCCGGTTTATATACGGTGGCGCTGGTTGATGACGTCACCCTCAGGGCGGAAGCGGCCGTGTGGAAGGTCACGTAGACGCCGATGTGGGGAAACAGTCAGAAAACCTGGAGTGGAGTCTGGAGCGGCGCGCGACCAGGACACGAGACACACACGCGCGCGCGAAACCAAGCATTTACACAAAGCGGAATATATATATATATAATATTTTTCATTTTCATTCATATTATTTTTTACTCAGTAGCGAATATGATTTAAAATGTAGCGAATTACAATACTTCAAACAAAACATACTGAAGTAAAAGTTAAATTACGAGTAAATGTAATTAATTACTTTCCATCTCTGCTAGTGTGTATGTGTGTGTGTGTGTGTGTGTGTGTACTGTATGTAATTTGTGATTACATACACAAATGATGCTATTTAATGTGATGTCACAAAATATGATGTCACTCAGTCCAATGTCACACAGAAGGTTATTACCCACTTTTCAGCACAAGTTTCAGGCATTGTCACGGCTGACCCATTTGAGGAATCTAAAATCCTTCTGTCTATAGATCTCATCGGCCCGGTTTGGTGGCGATCGTATAAATCCCCTAGGAGGAGTGGATCAATTTCCATTGGGTTGGTTTCCCAAATGACCCAAAATAACTGACTTCCTGTTGAGTTGAGCCCATGACATGCAATGCAGAACCTCAGCTCAATGAGCTCTAAATGTGTACCGGGTTTCGCACGCACATGCACGTGTACGTGTGTATGAGGTATGTAGCAAAATCTCGTGTGAGGACCCAGACTCTCAGGCATCCTAATGGCAGCAGATTCCAACCCCCAAAATCTGCTGTTGCCCCCAAAAAACCCTGATGAAAAAACCTTTAAAAAAAACAAAACAAAAAAACAATAGTGCCCTTCACACACTTATGATGACATAGGGCTGATGTCATAGTGACTGGGCTCTAAATATTGAAACATGTAATACTGATTACAATAAATATAATATTTAAATGCATTTCCTGATTTAGTAAACATTTTTAAAATTTGCTAAATAAAATGTTACTTACAGTATTGCTGTTGATAAAATGCTAATATATGCTAACGAATGTGTCTTTTTGGGCATCTTTTTTGTTACCTATATCATGTGGAGGTGATGCAAATCGAAAATTTCTCTTTTTCTATTTTATTCATAAATTATGCCACAAACTGGTAAGAGAGCGCCTCCTAGGTGGAGACGATGTAAATTATCCAATAATGCAGCTCAGACAGTGCAACGAGTCACCTAAAACAGACTTCAACAACACGTTGGCTTTTGCTTTTCAGAATTTGAAAAGATTTATAATATAGAAATATATAATTTGTATTAATGTCAGGACTTTTTAAACTGCTTATTCAGTTTTCAAGCTTTACACATTATTTAACTGAATTAAATAAAGGTCTTACACTTGACAGAATAAACCTTATATAATTTTGAATAAAAGAAAATATTTAAAAATATATAAAAAAGTTAAAGTTAAAAATATGTAAAAAGAAAAAAAGGTTGACTGTTATTAAATGCAACTCAAAGATGATCAATCGAGGTTTACAAGTCTTATTAGGCGTCAAAAAAATATGGGATATGAACATTTTGCCCTCCCCCTGCCGTCTCCTTAATTAAAAAAATAATAATTATTTTGCATTTATCATAATGAATAAAGCAGATTTAAAACCTACTCATTAAATATAAAAATATTTCTATGATTCTATATAAATAGCAATTTACCCTGTTTATTTGGGACCTTCTCTGCTTTCATTGTTCTGAAAGAGTGCACAAACTTTTGCATGCAACAGCAAAAACAACATTATTTAAATCCAGCAATAATTTTCTTTTAGGTGCTGATATAAAACCATGAATAATTGAAGTTTTTGTCTGCTTTGGAGCGCATCTGTATCATAAGACACTTTATAATCCCTCGCAGCTGCTGTGAGATTGTGAAGCTCAGTTTATTGAGAGTTCAGGCTCCTGGTCACAGTCCAGAGGGGCCAAGGAGACGGACCTGGGGTCAGAACTACTCTGTCATTCAAAATATTTTTAGCTGGAATGTTTCCTCCTTGCTGAGGAAGCAAAACTTTCCAAACAATTAAATTTTTTTTCGGGGGTGACAGCTTTGGATTTTCTGTTATCTTGGTGTTTCCCAGGACTGAATATATTCAGAAACTGAATATCAGGACTTTAACACAGAAATTCTTTAAGCACATTCACAATTTTTACTGTTTAAAATCTGGACACATCCTCTGAGACGTTGCCCTTAGGTTTACTGAAGAGCAGTTCTGGACTTCAGCTGTAGGAGCTCTGGTTGTCGCCATTTTGGCTGGAGCTGACTCCGCCCAAACCGTGATTTATCCATAAATGGGCAAATGTGCGGCATGATTGGAGCCTGGCTGTTGTTTGGAACATGCCTACTTACCTCAGTAAGCACAAGCATAAGCATTAGCTTTAGCATAAGGTTACCTTTAACTTAGCTCAAATGTCAACGTGGCTAATGTTAATTTATATGCTAATGTTACTTAATGCTACCTAGACATCATCCAGTGTCGACTCCTACATTTCTTGTTATGGGTTTACCTAGAACGATTCCAGTTAGCTAGTTATCTAAAGTGATGCGTAGCAGACACCTGCGCAGTGCAGCCATCACTCAAATCAGCCACACCCCCAAAGTATTATTATGGCTTAAAACAATTTTAACTGATGAGTTATATAAAAAGGTGCTGTGATGATTAACTCATTTTTGGAGCCATCCCCCAGTGGACATTCGAGGAACTGCACGTTTTGGCACTTCGACCTTGGCTTCACTTTTCAGAACCTGGAAATTGAACCTTGGATTAGACTGAAAATAATGCAGATTAACACGCAAGCCAAAGAACCTCCAGGTAGAAAATGATGGTTGTCAAAATATTGTGCTAATGTTAATACAGACGTTGAAATCAGGCTGTTTTTGAAAATGAGAATTCCTTTGGGAATTGAACCAACGTTAATTGGTTGATTTTAAGAGAACATTAAGAGAGCATTGAGAGAACTGCATTTACAGCGGTACATCGGCATACAATTTAGGAATTTTCATCTTAAGAACTGAAAATTTGTGAGAAATTTGCCTCGCATACAAAGCATTTTTTGCATACAAGCGGACTAACTGAGCCGAACTGAACCCCGGCTAGGTTGCGCGCACATCTGGGAGACGATCATTTTTTTTTTTGTGTCAGTCAAAAGCCAAGCGACACGATTGACATTTTTTGTATTATTATTATTTTTTTTGCATTTTGTGTAAGATTTAGTGAAGACACAGCACCATGTGTCCCAAGAATGTTATCAAGGACGGTAGCAAGAAGAAAAGGGAGCCGCTTTCAGTTTGGTTTTTAAAGCAGCCGGTGCCGAGAGGAATCATAAATTAATGTTAAGTGAAGTTTAGTGTCTATTTATTTCATATTTTAAGTTACGTTACGCCTTTATTTGTCACATACATTACAGCACAGTGAGATTCCTTCTTCACATATCTCAGTGTAACTGGGGTCAGCCATGATACAGCGCCCCCTGGAGGAGCCTTGCTCAAGGGCCCAACAGTGGCAACTTGGTGGAGCTGGGGATCTTCTAGTCAGTACCTCAGAGCCTTAACCCTCTGAGCCACCGCTGCCCACTACTTTACTTCATTTACATGCCTTTTCTAAATGTGATATGCAAAAATATTGCAATGGTAATATTGGTAATATTTTTGGGTGGCTGGAACAGATTGTCTGCATTTACATTATTTCCTATGGGAAAATGCGCTTCACAATACAAACTTTCACCTTAAGAACGGATTAAATTTGTGTACCAATGTACTGCTGTATATACAGTATATTTCTCACCTGAAATGAAACTGGAAACTAGCAGCAGTTGCAGACGGAACAGGACCTGAACCACAGTGCTGGGAGTGCTGAATGTTAACCTCCAATAAATTTACATAAATTACTTTGTCAAACAAAGAGCACCACAAAATAATGCCTCCAAGTCAAAAAATGTGAAAGTACTGCAATTTACCAAACTGTTAAATCGAGATCGAGACTCATAACACTAAAGCATAGACGAACAAGGGGTTCTGTGTAGAAACCTAAATAGTGGTTTCTATCAGATAGAGCTCTGAGTGGAACCGAAGCGTCCTAACTTACGCACTGAACCTTTAAAGAACTCTCCCGATTGAGAGAAAACGAGCTGCTGTACACCTGTAGAACCAGTAAAGTGGAGGTGTTACAGTGCTACATAGAACCGTTAATGGATTCCGCAGAGAAAGAACCAAGGAACCCAGTGAGTGTTTCTTATCCACACTCTAACACTTGACTTTCCTTCTTTACTTCTATAAATGTACAGAAGACTGAAATTAATTTTACGTCTCGTGCTGCGGTTAAGAAAAGCTCCTATAAAAACTGCAATCCGGAATTAGCATTATAGCGTGGGTTCTCGTAGAACCGCACCCTGTGCATGGTTCTTAAAAAAGCCCTCAGTGATGTCTGTGAAAGCGATCGGAGAACCCCAGCTGTCGCGGCGCTGCTCGAGTGTTCAGCAGTTTACTTTAAGCCTGATTGCTGTAATAAAGAGCCAGCTGTGTGAACAGATGTGCTCAATGACTTTTATGTTAATTTAATCAGCTCCTTTATCTACACCTTCTCTCTCTCTCTCTCTCTCTCTCTCTCTCTATAACACACACACACACACACACATACACACACACACACACACACACACACTTTGTCCAGATGTATGGCAGAGAATACAGTAAAATTCCACAGTAGATTTATGGGATGTTCAGCGAAAACGTCAATTATAGTTAGCTCCTGATCTCATAACGACGTTTAATCTGTTTCCAGAAACATTCCTCAGAAACACACACACACACACACACACACACACACACACACACACACACACCACACACACACACACATTGTATACATTACTATAATCAGCAAGAATGTGATCTGACGAAGCTGATTAAAAAGAAATATATATTATTCCACTTATAACAAAACAATTTACCAACAAACTAATTTGACATTTATTGTGATATTTTACAGTATTTACATCTCAATCATTTGACTTTTTTTATTTGCTGCTATCAACAAAATGCTATAAATATAAATTAACATTAAAGAATATCATATATATACAGTACAGAGCAAAAATTTGGACACCCCTTCTCATTCAGCGAGTTTTCTTTCTTGTGTTCTTTCTTGTGTTCTTCAGCCCAAACGCGTCTCTTCTGCTTGTTGCCTGTCCTTAGCAGTGGTTTCCTAGCAGATCTTCTAGCATGAAGGCCTGATTCACACAGTCTCCTCTTAACAGTTGTTCTAGAGACGTGTCTGCTGCTAGAACTCTGTGTGGCATCGACCTGCTCTCTGATCTGAGCTGCTGTTAACCTGCCATTTCTGAGGCTGGTGACTCGGATGAACTTCTCCTCCGCAGCAGAGGCGACTCTCGGTCTCCCTTTCCTGGGCCGGTCATGTCGCATGTCAGCCGGTTTCTTTGTAGCGCTTGATGCTTTTTGTGGCTGCACTTGGGGACACTTTCAAAGTTTTCCCGATTTTTCCGACTGACTGACCTTCGTTTCTTAAAGTAATGATGGCCGCGCGTTTTTCTTTACGTAGCTGCTTTTTTCTTGCCATAATACAAATTCTACCTCTTTCAATGAGAAGGTGTCCAAACTTTTGGTCTGTACTGTATATATTTCTAGTTATTTGCATTAAATGCTGAAAATGTCAAAAAAAGTTACAGCTTAGTGCTGGCACTGGAGACTCCTTCCATACATTAAGGTTAAATCTCAGATTGCATTACATGAGAGCATCTGCTGTCCACAAACTTACTTGCTAACTAAGAAACCTAATTAGCTGGAAAGCTGAGACAAGAAAGATCGACATTTTAAGTTAACAGAGAACTATCTACATTTCTACTATCGTCTATCTGACTTCCAGGAACCCCTTTAATGGTCCAAACAATGCGGAACTGTCTTGGAGGTCAGGACTGTACAGGAGAACAGGTCATCTGTTGATTTTGAAGGATCAGGCGTTCCACTCGCTGAATGTCCACAAAGCCTCCCTTAACTAAAAAACCCAAGCAGTGGACGATGTTATGTTAAACTGTGCATGATAAACATCACATGCCTCTAATTGTTTTTAGGTTTGTAGGGAACGACTGCAGTGAGCTCCGAGCCACCTCGGCCGGGATAATCACTCACAGACGTACGTCCTTCTTTAAAACGTCTGCACCGTTCAGAGGTTTTACTGCGGCTAAGAGTCTCATCACCGTACTGGACCTAAATGTCAATCACCTTTACGCCTTCATTCACCAGAGAATTTCATCACAAGTCCCGATTTGACTTGAACGCCCCTCGTAAATGTGGTCATTTTAAGCGTTTAACTTTCCGACAAAGTATTTTTAATTGAATTTAAGTGAAACTTTTTCAGTGCTCCTGATTGTTTATTACTTGCGGTAAATGTGCTCGTTGTTGATTTTATTGTGATATTTTACAGTATTTTCATCTCAATCATTTGAATTTTTTATTATTTGTTATTATTTGCTGCTGTCATCCTAATCTCACTGCAATAAATTCACTTTACTTTTATTTGTGGTCGTTTCCGATTAAATTAAGTTTTATTTATATACAGGAGCATTTTTAACAATGGACGCTGTCATAAAGCAGAACTGCAAAAAACATTATAAACTTGTTGCTTGTTAGTTGATTGTGATATATATATATATTTTTTAAATTTGCAATAATAAGAATTTGACTGAAGTAACTGCCATTGTTTATTAGTTAATCATTTACTGTAAATTGCATTTAAATGTCCATCTCTTTCAACCTTCTGCAAATGAAACCTGCTGTTAAAGCATCTCGTCCAATAATAATACTGAGATTATTTAGTTTTCCCTCCAAAAAAGTGTGAATCCTGGAGTGACAGAGAGATTTTACTGCACGAACAAGGAAAGTGAAACATTAGGAGAGCTGCTGAAGATCCTGGCATGTTATGAGCGTACTCATGTGGCTGATGTGCACGCACGCTCTCTCTCTCCTTCTCTCTGACCTCGTTAATTAAAATCAGAGTTTACAGCACATGAACTATTTGGATGCAGACTGTAATGTACTTACAGTCGTGAGAAAGAAGGAGAATCAAATGAGAAGAAGCGAGACTTCACAGCTGCTCACGATCTCTCCTGTCTCCTCTCTCGACCCCGTGACTTTTACAGGAGTGTGTAAAAATGTCCGTCTGAAAAAATAAAACACGAACCCTGATGGAGGAAGTAAAGACCTGCAGGAAGTGAGATACAAGATGTTTTAAGATGATCTGTTGGAGAGAGGAAACCGTTTTCGTGTTGCGCGTGGGAAATTCCTCAAATTCCCGAGATGGACGGATCAAAGCGTGCCGAGTAAGCGGCACGGTTTCTTCAAGAACCTTCTGGAGAACTTCACAAGAAGGAGTCGAAAATGAGAGCCCCGTGTCGAGAGTGTGTTAGCTTGAACCCTTAGAGGAAACCGACCTCCATATTATAGACCGTTGACCTTTGACCTGTTTGAGTGCCATTGTCCTGTGCGATCGGGAGTGATGGCGCTATTGTGTCTGTGGGTTCATTGCTTTGTGAGAAGAAAAACAATACACAAAAGAAGCCATTTAGTTAACAAAACACTTTATCAGCCTGCTAGCGTTAGCATCGACAGATGGGGTACGAACTCACAGACTCACAGACTCGTCAGCTGACGGATTTATTGGCGCCTGATTAGATTTTCCCGTTTAAAACTCAAGGACTATTGTAAGGTCACTAGTGGAGAATCTGTTATTGGCAGATAATTTTCCTTCTTTCAATAAATTATAGCTTAAAAACAATCTGCCAACAGAACAAGAAATTTTTGCTTACAAATAGTAAAATGTGTCTAGGTTTCTTTTTTATTTGATTAGATTCAGGATATCTTCACTGAGCTCATTTTCTATACGTGATTTTTTTTTTCAGACCATCTGAAACGTCTCTGTTGCCTCTACTAAAATAACAATAAATCTGTATATATAAACAAAGGTTTTTTCTGTGTAAGATCAAATTAAAACTTTATTTGTCACATCCACAGAAATACACAGTGGAATGCTGTGACCCATGTTACACTGGGTCAGAACTCGTGCTTTCAGTTATATCTTTACATTTCATACATTGGACCAGAAACCAGTCTCAGAAAATGTCTGACTGTCTGTCTGTATGTCTATACGTCTGTCTGACTGTATGTCTATATGTCTTTCTGACTGTCTGTCTGTATGTCTATACATCTGTCTGACTGTCTCTCTGTATGTCTATACGTCTTTCTGACTGTCTGTCTGTATGTCTATACATCTGTCTGACTGTCTCTCTGTATGTCTATACGTCTGTCTGACTGTCTGTCTGTATGTCTATACGTCTGTCTGACTGTATGTCTATATGTTTTTCTGACTGTCTGTCTGTATGTCTATACATCTGTCTGACTGTCTCTCTGTATGTCTATACGTCTGTCTGACTGTCTGTCTGTATGTCTATACATCTGACTGACTGTCTGTCTGTATGTCTATACATCTGTCTGACTGTCTGTCTGTATGTCTTTACATCTGTCTGACTGTCTGTCTGTATGTCTATACGTCTGTCTGACTGTCTCTCTGTATGTCTATACGTCTGTCTGACTGTCTGTCTGTATGTCTATACGTCTGTCTGACTGTCTGTATGTCTATATGTCTGTTTGACTGTCTATCTGTATGTCTATACGTCTGTCTGTCTGTATGTCTATACGTCTGCCTGACTGTCTGTATGCCTATACGTCTGTCTGTCTGTCTGTATGTCTATATGTCTGTCTGACTGTCTGTCTGTATGTCTATACGTCTGTCTGTCTGTCTGTCTGTATGTATGTCTATACGTCTGTCTGACTGTCTGTCTGTATGTCTATACGTCTGTCTGTATGTCTATACATCTGTCTGACTGTCTATCTGTATGTCTATATGTCTGTCTGTATGTCTATACGTCTGTCTGACTGTCTGTCTGTCTGTATGTCTGTCTGATAGTATTAATGAAACTTTGCCTGTCTGTGAAATCAAAATGTTGAATGGAAGTGAAGTTATGAGCAGTTACCGTACTGTACTGTATGTGGCAGATTATAAACCACAAGTTTTAACAGCGTACTGCACACATGTCAAACTGTGGGCGCGTCTTAAATGAACCACTGGACGGAATTTAAGGACTGTCTGTCTGTATGTCTATACATCTGACTGACTGTCTGTCTGTATGTCTATACATCTGTCTGACTGTCTGTCTGTATGTCTTTACATCTGTCTGACTGTCTGTCTGTATGTCTATACGTCTGTCTGACTGTCTCTCTGTATGTCTATACGTCTGTCTGACTGTCTGTCTGTATGTCTATACGTCTGTCTGACTGTCTGTATGTCTATATGTCTGTTTGACTGTCTATCTGTATGTCTATACGTCTGTCTGTCTGTCTGTCTGTATGTCTATACGTCTGTCTGACTGTCTGTATGCCTATACGTCTGTCTGTCTGTCTGTATGTCTATATGTCTGTCTGACTGTCTGTCTGTATGTCTATACGTCTGTCTGTCTGTCTGTATGTATGTCTATACGTCTGTCTGACTGTCTGTCTGTATGTCTATACGTCTGTCTGTATGTCTATACATCTGTCTGACTGTCTATCTGTATGTCTATATGTCTGTCTGTATGTCTATACGTCTGTCTGACTGTCTGTCTGTCTGTATGTCTGTCTGATAGTATTAATGAAACTTTGCCTGTCTGTGAAATCAAAATGTTGAATGGAAGTGAAGTTATGAGCAGTTACCGTACTGTAGTGTATGTGGCAGATTATAAACCACAAGTTTTAACAGCGTACTGCACATGTCAAACTGTGGGCGCGTCTTAAATGAACCACTGGACGGAATTTAAGGAAACTTTTGCAGTACGTAGAGATCTGCCTGAGCCGCCTCTGAATACCATGTTAATTTTGCTGAATCTTCTGTATTTATGAATAACAGACCAGACTGTGTCTTTATTCCTCTTGACCTGCACAGTATAATGACATACACAGATCAGCCATAACATTAAAATGCAACTCATTAAGCCCAGTATTGTGTAGGTTCTCCTTGCACCACCATGGCTGGTTTGGCCCTTTGGGATCTAGTGGCTCTGCGGGATCTCTGGGGGGCGCTGTGGTGTTCGGCAGGAGGTTGGCAGTGGATCCTTTGGGTGCTGTGGGTTTGGCGGGGCGGGGCCTCCGTGGTTCAGACTCGCTTATCCGGCGCATCCCATGAGATTCGATCGGATTGGGATCTGGCCAGTTTAGAGGCGGGGTCAGGGGTCTTGTTCCCTTTGTACTGGGTGTTCTGGTGCCTTTCAATCATGGCAAGCATTGACTTTTTTGAATGATTTGTGTTGCATTGGCGTTGCTTGGGATCGGACAGGACGGGCTGGCCTTCAGTCTCCAGGTGCATGCGAGAGCCTCGGGTGCCCGTGATCCTGTCACCAGTTTACTGCAGTATAACTGATATTATCAGTGTTAATGTGTTAATGTTCTGTGGTATTAAGGTTACGACTAATCAGTGTATAATCACACTATCCAGAATCACACAGATGAGGACATGTTTCCTTTCAAATCTGGTTCCTCTCAAGGTTTCTTCATGATGTCATCTGATGGAGTATTTCCTTCTCCACTCTCACCTCGGGATTGTTCGCCCAGGAATTTTGCGAAGCTGCTCAGTGTCGAGGGTTTGTTTTAAATAAAACTGAATTTATTTCAAATGAATTATTCTCATAAACATTGGTGAATGAGTTGATGGTCTAGATCAAAATCGCTGTCCGTTTCACTTAA
>QNUK01000685.1:97500-135000 GCA_013621035.1 Clarias magur
TCACACCAAAACATCACTCACTGGTAATATAAGAAGACAAACTAATCAGAAATGGACAGAGCACTGGGACAGACGCTGTTGGCGTGAAGACCAGACTCAAACAGGACAAACGCATACAGTAGGCATAGCATCTATGTTTGTATGTATGATGATACGCCAGACACACCATACTGTATGACTTGAAAGCAGCCATGATGAGCCGTGCTTACGGGGGACATTTTGTCCACAACCTCAGTCCTTTAGGCTTCAGTCCTAAGGACAACAGAATCAAGATGGTGAGCATAATAACCAAACAAACATCCTTGGCAGAGTCGAGAGACGAAATGATGACATCCCTGATGGAGTCTGGAGAAGAAATGAGAAGAAATCAGGTCCTCAGCGGAGACAGGAGGTGAAGCAATGAAGTCCGGAGGGGAGCAATTAGATTCAGGAGAGAGTGAGAAAGAGAGGACATTTGCTGTGGACTCAAGTGGTAAGGTTCTTAGAGACGTCAGAAGACAACGTGATAAAAATTCATGGTGAAGTGAAACGATCATGAGGTGTAGTTATAATGTCCTCAGCTGAGGCAGGAGGACTATCAGTGCGATCTTGAGTCGGGTCAGGAGGTGGACTGACAGTATCCTTGGTGGAGTCTGGCGGCATAACGACAACTTCCATATACGGACTCCGTTCACATCTGTGATGTTAAAGACATGTCCGCTCACTTCCATATGCGGATCTAATGACATGTCTACATTTCCCTCTGAATTCTAGGACACGTCTTTTCTGGTCTGCCATCTGCACATAGATTTATGGGTAATTCTGGCCCCCATTGACAGCTAGAGTGATTACAAATAATTTAATTAGCATTTCTGCTCACAACAAACATAGTGACATCAGTTTGTTTTGATAGCATGTCAATAGACCTTGGCGAATTTAGCTTGCTTCCTTCGTGTTGCCAGAGTGGCCTTCTTTCCGCCTTTAAAGTTATCTAATAGTTCATCCGGGACTTTGACAAAACTGCGATTTTCGGGTTGCATTTATGTCTGACTGAAATCTCTCCTCGCGCCAGACTGTTATAGAATCCATAGCCAATGCTATTTGGCGTCTTGGATTGATCCTTGTTTTTTTTTTTGTTTTCCATGTGCTTGAGCTTTCAGGACAGCGGATGGCTCCCAGATGTTCTGAACGCTTGTGGAATCACAGCTTTATGGCTCGACAGACAAAAGCGTAAGAGTTAGCATTGTTCATTTAGTATAATTAACCTAATAATACCTCGAGAACAAAGATCCAGATCCAGATCCAGAATTTTTGTCCCATGGTAAATGGAAAAGACATCTCCACACTCCTTAATCGTAAACCTTTCAGTACTGGAGGCTTGAATTTCCCATCTGCCTTTTTAAAAGCTGAAAAAAAAGAAAGAAAGAAAGAAAAAAAACCCCTCTCCATGTTTTCCCAGATCCACGTTTTTCTGTTCCAGACGCTGCACCAACAGGACAGGACCGGTGCACTGCATGCTTGCTTTGGAAGCTTCGCTCCTCTACTGATGGTTCTTCAATTCCGGCATAATAAATATATCCTTGAAAAATATTTAATGTGCTTCATGACATGCCATATCCCATGTCCTATTTGAAAACGTAATACTTATAGCACACTTTTCCGAAATGCCTGGTGTCACGTTAAAACCAAGCATCTCTACAATGTGTGTTAGCGGATCAGCAAAAGTCTAGACCAAAAAAAAAGCAGGGCAAGCATTAAAAAATGTCCAAGAGGACTCGAAAATCCCTTTTAGATGTCGTTAATGTTTGCTCCAAAACTTTCCATATAGACTTCAGCAGGGTTTGCTTTGGTTAGAAGACACTCTGACTTTAAACTGCCCGTTTTCTGACTTTAATACCATATTATAAATATGAAATTAAATAGAGAGATGATGCTGCAACACTTAAGAGACGTGTGATATAAAAGATTTGAGTCAAAGCATGCACTGTTATATCAGGATGTGCCTTAGAGCACAGTATATAAATGCCGTCGACGTGGACTGTATATGTGCTGTACCATTAAATGCTTGGTAGTACAATTGGCTGGCATTACACATGAGATACAGAAACTGAGCGATTGAGCCAGCGCACATACTTTCGGTTGAGCGTACATCCTGTTGCGCGTACAGTACGTCCGGTAGCCATTCAAAATCTCTTATGAGTGGAAAGCAAGGCGACACCAGTTCACTAGGGTTTTTTTTGTTGCATTTCACATTTTCTGTGAGATTTAATGAAGACGTAGACGTAGGAACACCATGGGGTTTCAGTTTGGGTTTTAAAGCAGCCGGTGCCAAGAGGAGTCATAAATTAAGGTTAAATGAATTAAATATATATCTTTACATGTCTTTTTTTATATGCAAAAAGATTATCATGTAATTAGTAATATTTTTTGGGGGGGCTGGAGCAGATTATCTGCATTTACATTATTTCCTATGAGAAAACACGTTTCACAATACAACATTTCTAAGATCTAAATATGAGTACAAAGTTCATTTAGTATAAGATGTTCCCTTTAGATTTATGTTTTGAAAAAGAAAAAGAAAAATAATTATACATACAGTATAAATGGTTGTAAAAGTGTGTAATTGTTTATACGGTGAAGTTTTTGTTAATTTAACCGTATGGAAGGAGTCTCCAGTGTCAGGTTTTTTTTTTGTTGTTGTAACAAATCAGAGGTAACGCGAACTTTTCGGACATTTTCAGGACGGAGGAGTTTTTATGCTTTTTGGTGGGCTTTGATGATAATGTGCTTAACAAGCTGTGTGGCGTCTTATTCACTTTACTAGAGAGAAAAGGCGAGGCTGGTGAGTGAGCGACTATTTATAGCTGCTGTAGCGTAAATGAGAACAGACTCTGATTTGTTTCCCAATATTAAATCTAACTATAGAAGGATAAAAGGTAAAAAAGAGTCTTGGCAAATTTCTGTGTTTTAAAGGAGAAAAATACTTCAAGATGTGCTGTTACAGGGGAAATATTCCGCAGTGGTAAAAGTGACTGCACTTCAACGCACCACTTTGTCACGATGTCTTGTGTTATTATCCGAAGCAGACAAAAGGCTGACGATCGAGAAGCGTTTCACTATGGCAACACTGATGGACAAAACTAAACTAGGATTTCATCACCAAGCGTTTCAGAGAGACACAACATCCATTATGTAAGAGGCAATCAAGTTATGAGTCTTTTCCCCGGATTGTCCTCCAAACATCCGCGTCTGATTAGAGCCGGTTGTGTGCTGTAAATACATCCAAGAGCGGCTCTTAAAATCGCTAGACACAATAACAAAACTCCTTACTGCTTCATTAAATGAAAGGCATAAAGAAAGATATGGAAGTGCTTAGGAGAGTTTCTGACAAGTCTGTTTAACAAGATCTTGGAGAGTGAGAGCATCCCAGAGGAACGGAGGAGAAGCGTATTGGTGTTGATCTTTAAGAACATAGGCGATGTGCAGAGCTGTGGAAACTACAGAGTAATAAAGTTGATGAGCCATACAATGAAGCTTTGGGAAAGAATAGTGGAAGCTCGGTTAAGAGCAGAGGTGAGCATTTGTGAGCAGCAACAGATGCAGTATTTGCTTTGAGGATGCTGAAGGAGAAGTACAGAGAAGGTAATAGATTTAGACGAGAGAGGAGCTGTGGTGTTGTATGAGAAGGTCTGGAGTGGCACTGAAGTATGTTCGAGTGGTGCAGGACATGTATGAGAGCTGTAAGACAGTGGCGAGACGTGCTGTAGGTGTGACAGAAGAGTTCAAGGTCGAGGTGGGTCTGCATCAAGGATCGGCTCTGAGCCCCTTCTTGTTTGCTCTGCGGATGGACGGGATGACAGATGAGGTTAGACAGGATGAATAGGATCCAGGATGAGTCCATCAGAGGGACAACCCATGTTAGATGTTTTGGAGATGAGGCCAGATTGAGGTGGTTTGGACGTGTTGAGAGGAGGAATTGTGAAGATATCCACAGAAGGAACTGCCAGACAGGAGGTCCAGAGGAGACCAGAGAGGAGATTTATGGATGTAGTGAGAGAGGACATGAAGTTAGATGGTGAGGCAGAAGAGGATGCAGAGGACAGGGTTAGATGGAGGCAGATGATTCGCTGTGGTGACCCCTGAAAGGGAACAGCCGAAAGACAAGAAGATGATGAAGAAGAAGATAGAAAGTGATATGATGTTTATCTGAGGAAGAAAAACAAATGCAAAAAAAAAAAAAACAAACAAAAAAATTCGCAGATCCTGACTGGGTGCAGATTTGGGCTTGAATGAACTCTTTGTCTTTGCTGTGGTTGGCGGGTTTTTCACTAATCAAATGGATTACACTGCTTTGAAAGTTGCAATGGCCATCTGGACAAAACCAATCTGTCCGTGCTTCCTAAACTCCTTCCTAGTGTGTATGAAGGTTTATGGCAGTGATGATGGAAGTGTAAGTGTAGACAGCAGATAAAGAACAGGATGAAGGAAAGAGAATGCACTCGTCTGGCAGCGCGCTCAGAGCTCAGACACTGATTAGATGCAAGCAAAATATGGAAAGTGTGCTTGTGGAAAACGAGATACTGGATTTACTGGACTTACGGTCTATTAAATTATTAAGATGTTTGGGAAGGGTTGCTTTTTTCTCCTTTTGGAAACCCTTTTTAAATGGAATTTCTGCTTTCATTGTTATTTTCCACTCTTTCATGGGTGTGGATATGTGTGCATGTGTGTGTGTGTGTGTGTGTGTGTGTGTGTGTGTGTGGTGAGTACTTAGTGTTTCAGGTGTCCTGGTTTTTCTTATCTGCTGCCTGATGTCCAGATGTCCACTATATCCAGCATCCAAGAGATGACACAAAGGGGTGGGCGTGGAGGTCTCACTGCTCACGTGCTCTGTTTATTCTGTCCTCTGTTTCACTGCTTGTTGATCTTTGGTTAGATTAATGACAGAAACATGATTATTTTTTAGCATTATGTTCCACTACAGATTTAAAACCATCGCTCCAACATTTAGATTTATAACATTTTGCAGATGCCCTTATCCAGAGCGAAGTACATTTATCTCATTCTTCCTCTGAGCAGATGAGGGTTGAGGGCCTTGTTTAAGGGTCCAACAGTGACAGCTTGCTGGTGCTGGGGTTGGAATCAATGACCTTATGGATGCTAGGTCCATCTACACTCAGACATCATTAGCTGAGGCAGAGATAATGGAGATGTACAAAGGCACTGCATGAAGACTTGGACAAGCTCCATATTTGTTACCCTAAAGATGATTTTATGTACAGTACAGCGGTACTTCGCCATACAAATTGAATCCGTTCCGGAGGTGAGGTCTTAAGGTGAAATTTCGTATTGCGAAACACATTATCCCATAGGAAATAATGTAAATGCAGATAATCCGTTCCAGCCACCCAAAAATATCACCAATATTACGAATTTCACTATAAACACTATAATCATATTTTTGCATATAAAAACAATCAAAACATTTAGTAAAGACATTATGTAAATGAAGTAAAATATGAAATAAATAGACATTAAACATCACTGAACCTTAATTTATGATTCCTCTTGGCACCGGCTGCTTTAAAAACCAAACTGAAAGCCGCTCCCTTTTCTTCTTGCTACCGTCCTTTTCCTTAGGACCCGTGGTGCTACGTCTTCATGAAATCTTACACAGAATGCAAAGAAAATGCTGGCGCTTGGTTTGTCTTGGTTCGGTCACTCGTATGCCGAAAATGCGACGTATGCCGAGGCACATTTCTTGCGAAATTTCAGATCATAAGGTGAAAATCCTTGAGGCGGGAATTTCGTATGCCGAGGTAACAATGTATAGATTAAAGCTCGCTTACCAGCGATACCGTCCTGGTTTATATATAATCTGTATTGAGACTCTTTACCTCTTTAGCAGACTCTTTACAGTAACCCTACACACCAGTCCCGTGAACTCTTTCTGATGGTAACCAAAAATACTTTTGCAATGATATCTTCTTACTTTTCAAATAAATAAAAAATATTTCAAGCGATGTAGATTTTTCTCCCCATTCAACTTTATTATTATGGAATAAGTCCATTTCAGCTGCAGGCTGGAACACTAAAAACTGTGGAACGGTTCCATGGGGGTGAATACTTTTGCAAGGCACTGTATATATAATGCTGTTTTTATTATCTGCTCTGGACTTGAGCCTGCTGTGTGATCACTATGCAGAAACTAAACAGTGAGATCCCTCTGTGGTGTCCGGCCAACCGAGATATGAACAGGAGGTCAGTGAAAAGCGTCCAATGTGTCTATGTACTTTAGAGATATCATCTCTGTGCCGTTCCACAAACGGAAAATGAACGTGTTCCAATAGCATCAGACGCTCGCCGCTATCTGGAAGGATGCAGGAGCTGATGAAAGAAAAGAAGAAGAAGAAGAAAAAAAAAAGACTCAGAACTTTATACAGGTTTCGCAATACCACTGGAATTCCCTGAGCTGAAGATGATGGTCATGTTCACGTCTATATAACTCATGTACTGTACTGTACTGCGTGTGTGTGTGTGTGTGTGTGTGTGTGTGTGTCCATGTTGTTCATGTTTGTGAGGCTCTTCTTGGACAGCAGCATTTGTTTTTTGTTTTTCCTGCACTCATGTTTTCCAAAGACCACACAAGGCTGATCCCAGTGCTGGACCATTGGAGCAGCTCAGCTTGGCTTCAGCAGGACAGGAAGCTCTCGTGTCTCCAGAGAGTCGCCTTAGTGACCATGGTTCAGAGGTTAATGCCGGACATTTCCTCCAGCACACGCCAAGGATCCAAGGTCATTCATGTAATCTGTCAACAACAATAACAACACACAGTGTCTACATGTTCTGTACGGCACAGGTGTAACGTAGATTAGTGGTGTAACGGGACGGGGGAAAAAAAGGTGCGAGATCGCCTGCATTAAATAGATTTCAGTTGCACACTGTTGAATTTTGAGATGTACCTCAAGTTATCTCAGATACACCTGGGAAATCCCCATTAAACTGTGTTCAGTAGTTCCTATGCGATACGTGCACAAACTAATAAACAGACAGAATTTTTTTTTTTTCAGAACATCTTCGCTTCCCACCAAATTACTTTTTTCGCAAATATCCTCAATTCATGGACATTGATATTTATAGATTTATTTTTCAACCATATAAATTAGATAAACAAACTGGAAACAATTTCCTGAACACATAACAAATGCGTACAACATAAAGGCACATAAAGATTTGTGTCTAGGTGTACTGTAGGTGTCTAGACGCGCCAAGTAGGTCAAGAACGGTAACAGTGCTATATACAGTAAATAAACAGAAACTAGTGCAAATCAAGGTTCTTTTAAATAAGGAATGAGACCCAAGCCTTTCTCAAAACACACACACGCACACACACACACACACACACACACACACACACACACACACATGAGGATCATGACAATTTACTAGCATTAGCTTTAGATTAATAAACAGGCAGACACATTCGTTTGTTAAATGTAAAACATTTAACAAACTATTATACATTTTTACTATTATTATACATTATTATTATAATTATTATACATTTTGCTGTTTGAAAAAGAAAATCTACGGCACTCACCAGCGTTAGCTGCCTAGCATGCGCTAGCAACACGAGAGCGTGCGCGTTCCCAAACACAACCAGGTCAGAAAGGTAAGTAATTCTGACTGGCAGATTAGCGCTGAATGCAGAGTTATATTTAAATAAATATATAAACAGATTGTTCTGAGTGATGTTTCTTGATTTTGAGACATTTGCTGGAGGAACCGTGTCCGTGCGCAGCACATGCTGTACAGACGTTTATCACGTTTAAAAGCACGTGTTTTCCCTTCGCATTGGATTACACTTGTATTTTTGTGTGTGTGTGTGTGTGTATATATATATATATATATATATATATATATATATATATATATATATATATATATATATATATATATATATGAACATGTACAATCATGATTAGAACAAGTAATGTTAAATTTAACATAGTATTCATTTGAGTTAACCAAATCATGAGAGGGAATTGGATCAGTTAAAGTCGTTTAGTTAAAGCTAGACCGCGTTCACTGAATGAGTCGTAATGACCGAATGGTATGAATTCAAGTACACGTACCGTTACACCCCAGAAATAGAAGGTAAAAGCGGCTGATCTGAGACTGACCGGGTGGTGTGACGGAGCAGAGTTACTCCTGCCACACCAACTTTTCAAACTCAAATTTTATTTGTCACGTACACAACCATACACGGTGTGACATGCAGTGAAATGCTTATACGGCTGTTCGTGATCGTGTTTAGGGTCCTTTTCATAGAACAACACATCCTGAAATGTTTTTAGAGCTTTTATACTACAGCGACTAACCAGGCGTTGTCCATCAGAAAACCTGATTTGTATTATCACGGATATTTTTTAACATTGACGGAAGGAGTCTCCAGTCTCAGTGCTTTGTAAGAGCCAGAGGTAAAGCCGAGGAGTTTTCCCAGCGTATTTTCTGCAGTTTTTCAGGATCATGACAAGCTTCAATTTTTTTTTCATACTGTATTAATTCCAAGATAAAGTAAAAAAGTTGCTGTGATGAAGAGGAATAAAACACTTCGGCACGTTCTGCTATAAGGAAAATAATCAACTTCAGGTGTAATGGTCGCTCCTGGTAGTTTATTATTTTTCCCGCAGCACAAAAGAGTTTTGTTTGTTCGATACTACAGCAAATTAATCAATGATGACAAATGTGAATTTATTCACGAACACATCTCTGTACTGCTTAGAGTTACTGTTAATGTTGCGGTCCAGTGTGGATCGTTAAATCTTGTTCTTTGTAATCATATTCCCGCCATGCCTTTCTTCAGTTCAGAGCTTGGAGCCAAGAAGCGGTTTGTGTTTTTCTACATTGTGTGTGTGTGTTCTTTGGCCTGGAGATCAAACTAATCGCCTCACTTTCTTGTATAGGGCTGGGAAAGAGATGAGAATCCACTAATCTGGAAAATGTGTCTCGTTCCCAGCAGATGTCTTTAATGACAAAGTCTGGGATCGATCCAAGATCTGAAGGAACAGAGCCGGCGTCACGGAGCCCAGGGTTCTCGCTCTCAAGCCCGATGATGGCACGAGCTTCTCCACTTGGCAGGCCGGGATGCGTGCGCTTCCAGAACGAGGTCGCGTCCTCCAATCTCACCGCTGGAACATCATAACTCCGCCAGAGTCACATAGATCTTACATTACTTTCCATTCAAGACTATGTGACAGCAGAGATGCGGTTTGTGCTGGCCAGTCCAATCGTTCGTCATTGTCGAAAGCGTCGTCCAGGACGCAGTGTGGGTTTGAGACGAGTATTCCTTGAAGATCTTGAGGATCATGCTGGATAATTCTTAGAGGTAATTATCACTTGCACATTGGGGCCCCAGGATCATGTCCGCGAACACTTTAGCCCAAAAGTCTGGTTCGTGTTAATCAGCGAGAACACACATCGTTCGGAAAACATTGAAATACAAATCGTAATGAAATCGTACCGTAGGAAGGCGCACGAGAGCGTCGCTCTTTACATTTTGTTCAGAAATGTGAATAATATCACAAAACCAAGTCTGCGCATACTGCCACCTGCTGTATCAGAGAGCGTAAATACGCAAGTGTACCCGAGTACGGAGAACAAAAATTAATGTGGAGACGAAGGAGCGATCATTCCTGGGCACGGTACAAATCTGTCATGTCTGATGTGAAAACTCTCCAAATCACCTACATGTTTACCATTTTTTGGTATCGTCTGAACCACTGATTCCCAACCCAGATTCCGGAGGACCCTCTGCCTCATACAGTTCGGTATTTTACCTGGCACACTGCTCTGTCACACTCTCTTCTATTCAGAAATGGCTCTTACTGTAGCTGATTAGTTCGATCAGATGTTCTGGGAGCAGAGAAACGTCTAAACCATGCAGGGCAGAGGAGTCGTCTGGGAGCAGGGTTAGGTTAGACTGGTCTAAACCACCACCTTTAAACACAAACACTCACCTTTAAATCTGAAAAGAACAAATAAATCAAGGAGAGAAAATGCAGACGGGCTTTTCTTTTCTGCATCTGATGTAAAACGATAAACACAAGAGATGATTTAAAGGATACATGATGGTTTATACAATAAGGAAAACATGTTCAAGCTGCCTGAGCGAAATGCAAACCCATTATACTCCTCAAGATAAGCAACACCTCTGATCGAGACGCTTGTCCTCCGATGTGAAATAAAACAATGTTTTACCTGCATGTTTAATTGATGAATCATATCGTATTGTATGGCATGCGTTTAATTTTGACCCGACTGGCGCTCCATAGTGTCTTTCAATCGGTTTAGAGAATTCACAATAATAATGTGCTAATTTAATCACATTTCATTAGCAAAATCACACCAAAAGTCATACGGTGCTGCGGTCGAGATTGAGCGACACGGAAACAATGTTACGCCTCCCATTCGTGCGCTTGTAGATGAAGCCACGCCCCCTGGTTGATGGTGTTTTAGTCTGGCGTGTGGTTTGGGTTTGCTCACTCATCGAGGAATCCACACAATAAACACAAATTGATCTTTGAGCATTTTATATCATGTTTTACCTTTTTGAAGCAACCTTACGGAAATGTTGGCCGCACGGGAGTTAACTTGCGTTATATACAGAACATTTGAAAACGCAGGTGGTTTATTTGAACGATTACCTTCCCTGACTCTCAAAGTGATTAAATAATAGATAAGCACCGTGTGTACACATACTACCTCAAAGTCGTCAGTATAAAAAAGTGTTTGTTATTGCTTTGTTTTGCTCGGACGGTCGACTGAAGCGATGTGAGTGTGTCTATAAAAGCTTTATTAAACACAAGACGCTTGTGCACCTAACACGCTTAAACAGCGTAAACACTCCTGCTCCACATACAGAGTAGCCATGCCCATGCCCGGGGATTTTAAACAATACTGATGCTAATGCTGGTAATAAAGTCAGGCGCCAAATGCAGGATGACGATTACGCCTTGCTAATGACCCCTACAATGTTTTCATGCTAATGTGATTAGCCAGTGTTATTCTTTGAATTCTCCGGTCCAGCTGCTCACTCAGCCACAGCGCCAGCTTTCATTGCCACCACACTGGCAGCATTCATGCTGCCAATCCCAGTGAAACCAGAGCTTTGTAAATGCTGTTTTCCCACTACGGCCAATCTCTGGTGGGTTAGCATTCTCACCAGCTGAATGCCTTTGGTTTATGTTCCCATAATATCCGAACTGATCCCAGAACAGAGCGGAGGGCTCGGAGCTTTTATGTTAGCGGATAATGTGAGCATGCTTTTAAAGGCGTGGAATCTTGGCACGTGTTCATGCAAAGGCTCCGCCGTGCTCAGGTTTTTGCTCGCGGCTCGCTTCGGGGTCGCTTCGGAGATCTCAGATTTGTCATAACAAGAATATGAAACTGCAACAATACCTTAAAATTAAAAACATTTAACCTTTTGTGTGCAACGTTAACCCTTTATAAGGTTCAAGAACTTTCCTGCCACCTCTTCCTGATTTTTGAATTCTGGATTCTGATTGGTCAGAGAATTATAATAATTAATTCATCAATTAATTAATTAAAAGGTTTCTATTCATTTGATGTGCTTTCTATAGTAACAGCTCACTCATTCTGCTGTGGTCTAAGAGGAATTCAACTTGTGCTGATGCTGCTAGCAGTCACTCTGCTTCATCATACCACCCTGTCGTCGATTATTTTCCTTTAACAGCATAACACCAAGCGTTCTATACCTTCTGTAAATCCTTCGGGACGGCCTAAAGTAGAGTTTTTACATTTTTTTTTACTGTATTGCTTCAGTGTGGAAATGGTTGAACATTCATGCTTGATTTGCTCATCATAACTCACCCGTGATAATCGCACATGGACCACACATGGGATGGAGACTGATTCTGCTCAAACACTTCCTATTGTTCCGTGTCACAGGAACTAGCCGTTTGTCCCTGCTCTTGATATTCCAGCTTGCTTTTCCAGCCTCTTCTTGTTGTCTTTGGCCAGACGTCTGTGTCGGATAATGACGCTCCAGTGTGCTTTAGTGCTCTGGCTTGTTGTGTTGGAGACCTCACAGACGAGCTGCTCCTTTTCAGAAGTTTCCGATCATGAACGTGACGGCCAGGCTCTGAATGTAGATCTTTAATGTTAAGAGTACACACCAGAGGAAGCACAAACTAAAGACAAAGCAGACATTCACTCAACCGGATGTAAAATTCTCTTTTTTTCTTCTTCTTGGTTTCTGTTCACGTATCTTTGAATTTTATAGTTAGTTTCAAACCCATTGTTCCTTAAAGATTTTGTATTTTGTATCTGATAAACAGTGTGCGGATGGATGAATCAATAACAGACAATAAAAGTCAGAAAAACTCAAAAAGTGTGTTAAAATAATACAGAATTTTTGAAACTGTTGTAGCTCAGCGTGTTAATGAGCAGAGTTACTGATCCGCAGTTTGAGTCCCAGCTCTACCAAGTTGTTGCTGTTGGGCCCTTAAGCGAGGCCCTTAACCCAGTCTGCTCCAGGGTGCTGTAAAATGGTCGACCCGCCGCTCTGAACCAAGACTCCTAACAAAGAGCTGAGATTTCCCTGTGAAATGTGGAAAAGGGTTTTTTTTTTTTTTTTTTCAATCTGATCCTGGTTCTTTATTTCACAGCCATTTTTATTACAACTATTTACAACAAAGCCCGTCCATTTTGCACATACAGTACAGACCAAAAGTTTGGACACACCTTCTCATTTAAAGAGGTTGAATTTGTATTATGGCAAGAAAAAAGCAGCAAAGTGAAGAAAAACGAGCGGCCGTCATTACTTTAAGAAATGAAGGTCAGTCAGTCGGAAAAATTGGGAAAACTTTGAAAGTGACCCCGAGTGCAGCCACAAAAAGCATCAAGCGCTACAAAGAAACCGGCTGACATGCGGACCGGCCCAGGAAAGGAAGACCGAGAGTCGCCTCTGCTGCGGAGGAGAAGTTCATCCGAGTCACCAGCCTCAGAAATGGCAGGTTAACAGCAGCTCAGATCAGAGAGCAGGTCGATGCCACACAGAGTTCTAGCAGCAGACACGTCTCTAGAACAACTGTTAAGAGGAGACTGTGTGAATCAGGCCTTCATGCTAGAAGATCTGCTAGGAAACCACTGCTAAGGACAGGCAACAAGCAGAAGAGACGCGTTTGGGCTGAAGAACACAAGAAAGAACACTCGCTGAATGAGAAGGGGTGTCCAAACTTTTGCTCTGTACTGTATATACATAAGATACATACAGTATACACATGTACAAACATATATACAGTATAAACCCCAACAATCTGATCCTTTTGATTTATACACATTTTCTTACATGTCATATACATTTCTGTATTTTCTTTTGATACTGCAAAGCTGCTTTGTGACAAATGAACATTGTTAAAACTCTATATAAATAAAATTGAGTTGAATTGATTTTTTTTTAAAATCTGGTTGAAAGAAACCTAAAAATCCTATTATTCCATAATATCATTTTACTCATTTGTTTTCCGCAGCACTTATCGAAGGAGGCCTGGAACTTGATTGACGCGGATGCAGCGAGATATTCTCATAAAGCTCCTAAAGAATGAAGAGGAACAGTGGAACCGCGTCCAAAATCAAATTCTAATGACCGTGAAGCATTTCCTGACCAGTTAGAAATTAGACTCTCTTTACCTTTTAGACCTTCAGCTCTACAAATGTCTTCTCATCATCATGCATTTTATACAAAGCCAAAATGTTCACATTTGTCAGATGGAGAGCAGTTTAATGTTCGGCGTCTTTCAGCCACCTGGAAGCTGTATTCTCATCTTTCCTAATATAAGACAGATGGTTTAGATAACGCTACACAACCGATGCAGTGGATATAAAGAATGCTGAAAGCTCCTTCTTTATTGCAGAAATTCCTTCTTTTTTTTTCATTGTGCTAACCACATGGAGGGAACGTGCGGCTGTATCTATGAAAGAACCTTTAGTCAGATCAGTCTCTCTTTATAAAGACCCTGTAACAGACATACAACATTTATCCTTAAGTGCAGAATGAAAGACTTTACATCGTGAAGTACAGCCTGACGGACTGGCGTGATGAAGCAAAGTCACACCCTGACCAGATTATTTTCGGATAACAGCACGTTCCAGAAGTGTTTTTACACTTTACACTGCAACCTCGGATTACAAGTAACTCGGTTTACGAGTGTTCTGCAAGCCGAGCAAAGATTTGTAACAAATTTTTGACTTGAAAAACGAGCATGTCTTGGTTTACAAGTGCTGAGTTTTTTGATGCCGACTCACACACACCGACACACACACACAATCTCTCGCCTCTACCTCCCCCCCCCCCCCCCCCCCCAACTCTGCTCTGTCGCGATTTTTTTCAAAGGTAAGGTACCGGTTAATTTTTGTATTTATTTTTTTACTTTGCAGCAGTGATTAGGGCTGTGGAACTAATTATTTGAGTTTTCATTATTTCTTATGGGAAGGTTTGATTTGGTTTACGAGTGTTTTGGAATACGAGCCTGCTTTGTATTTATGCTCGTAATTATGCTCGTAATCCAAGGTTCCACTGTACTTTGTCCTGAAGATGGCGTTACACACTGACACTGGAGACTTCTTTCACAAATGCTAATTAAATAAATATTTCCTAACAGAAAATCCCATATTAGCCATTTGTAATAACGTGTTTAAGTGTAGCATTTACTATACACGTCCCTGTGAATGAGCTGTTATTATGGAAATGGTAATGTTTTAGAAAGCTCATTGATATTAAAGAATTTCTGACCTATCAGCATCCACAAGTGTAAGCGCTTGGGGTTCATGATTAAAGAGATCTGCTGATCTTTAATGTAATGAGTGATATTATTATTATTATTATTATTATTATATTAGAGCAGAACTCTCTGTCTCACTTATTAATAGACAGAAATCACATTCTGTAAGGTCGAGTATCTGACGCCTTGTTTACACTAAGTTGGACTTCTTTGGTGCTCAGACAAACACACTCCCTGTTCGGTAATCGGAGAGAGAATCACAGATGAGAAATGGAAAAAGTCGATCAGATGAAGTTTCGTCTTAAAACGACTCCGGCGTGTTAAAATTCACTTCTACCACTTCAGCGCTGTTATTTCAGCCAAAGTGAAAATATGAACTAATCCCAGTCAAAACATTCACTTTATCTTTTCTCATTAATATCTATTGGTGCAGGTGTTTGTTTACATTGAGACAGTAGCGCATTAGTAGATTATTGTAAAGTAGATGATTAAATCCCACACATAACTGTTGTGATTTCACTGATGGTGCAGATTAAACTTCAGTACAGACATCTAAGGACTGCAGAAGAGTCAGTAAATTCTCTACAGACAGTTTTTGCGTCACAAAATGATAAAATGTTGTAATGTTTTGACATCGATGATGTAGAGGGTGAATCCATGCCAGGGGGTGTTTCAGCGCATTACACTGAGCTGTCAGTCACCACGCACTGCTCCAGGTATGTTTGCTCTAATGACCCTTGTTTCATACGAGTGGCGCTTCACGATGCTGCTTTTTATTATCACCACAGGTTCTGAACATGTAAAAGAAACCAGTTTCATAGTCTACTGTACTTTTTTTTTTTTTTTTGGACTAGTGGCTTTGTTTCTATTTTTTTGTGGGATTCTTTTCATTTCTGTGTCTTTTGCATACTCGTATACATCATGAGAGTAAACTACTCTCTGTGTTGATTGGTTCTTTTGGGCGGCGTCTATAGCCACGCCCACCTCTGTGGTAAAAGATCTAAATTAGTTTTAAAAAGAGTTAGATGCTGTGACATAGTCCAGCACATAGTCCTGCTTATAGCTTCCCGTCTAGTCAACGATTTGTTGTCATTCATGGTGCAGGTTTAACTTCAAGCAAAGTTTCATTAAATTCTGTGCTGCCGATTTTGCATTATTCTGGCTGGACAGACATACAGACATACAGAGACTGGTTTTGGGGCCTCCAATGTACGAAGCATAAAGATCAAGCTCCAAATAGTGTAAGATGGGAAAGGGCTTCGCTCACACACATCCGAGTGTTTCATTAGGCAGTGTATTAAAAAAGTAGTTTGCGGATGACCTCTACACAGAGCATGGCTTATTGTCTGTGGCCACTTTTCCTTTCTTCCATTCCCTCCAACCTTTTTATTTTATTTATTTTTTCTCTTTCTCTATCATTCTCCTTTTTTTGTCGTCAACCTCGACTCAAAGCGAATCTACTCATGACTCCATGTATGCTTGATTCCCCTCACATATCCAGGCCTTGTTGTTTTTTTTTTCCCCGCCGCTGCCGGATGTTGGTTTTGTGTGGATATGAAACCTGCCTCCACTCATTTACAACCCAAATGGCTGCAGCGAGCCGCGATCCAGGAATCCGCTGGACTCGAGGGTGTTTATTTTTCACCACTGAGGGAAAACCAGGCGAGCTTCCTCACCGCAGCATTTCCATTTTTGAAATTCGTGTTTACATTTACGAATCAGTTCACTGACATCAGTACTGTAGCCAGCAGCGCGTGTTTACTTCGGTGATGTTGGTTTGCATTCAGCTTCAGCAAGTACGAGATTTATTTAACTTCGTGAACCCTTTCATTTCTAACTCATTTCTAAGAATGTAGAAACGAACCCAGATCCTTTAGATGATTCGCTTAAATTAAATGTCTCATGAAATTGGATTAAATTTTTTATTTAAAAAAAAACAAAACAGATTGTGTGTGTACAGGAAGACCACAAGGATAATTAAGAATATTTTTTTTTAAATATGAATATTCCAAAAGTCTAAAATATAAAATGTATCCCTAAGTTTACTACCCCAAAGTAACCAAACTAAATCATGAAAAGAATAAAATAAATAACTGAATAAATGCATTTGCATATTCATTTGAGTGTCAAATTATTCTACACACAATAAATGGAGTATTTCGCATTTATGATAGACAGAATTCTTATAGAAAGAGAAGTCTTTGTTTATGGAACAACGGTTTGGGATCTTTTCTTTTTTTGTTGAGACTTTGTGTGGGAAGTTTTTGCAAAAAAAAAAAAAAAAGCACATCTTTAGATTTTTTCTAAAAAGCGTCCAAATTGACCTTATATGAAAGAATTATTACCAATAAAACTGATTTTTCTTAATTTTACTATAAAGATTGTTTGGTTTCTGGTGCCCAGATTTCCCTGTTAGTGTGTGTGTGAGGGTGTGTGTGTGTGTGTGTTTGTGCATGTGACTGCAGGATTTTTTTTTCTGTTTTTTTTTTTTTTTTTTTTGCTCTGTAGAGTTTTGGAAAACGAGCCCCACTCACTGCGACATCTGTTAATGATTTGGCAGATGTGAGAATGCGGAGAGGGGGGCAGGTCCCTGTACAACAGGAGCAGCATTGTGTTGAGGCTAATTTCTGCACTGCATTTGGCTTTTTTTTTTTCATCCCGCTGGGTCGGGGTGTGTTCAGTGTCCTGACTCGTGCTGAAAGCCCCTGACGACAGCCTTAGTGCCACACGGTGTTATTGTAGCTTTTGAACCTCCTCCCGCTCCGATCACACAATCCTCTTCATATAGCATAAGGTCGAAGGTCAGCTGGGCTTCTCAGCCTGACAGTTTGCTAGCATGTGACGGATATGAGATGATGTTTAAAAGGCTGAATCGCTCGTGCCAACTGTTTTCAGTGCAACCTAACTAATCCATGCTCAAGAAGAACCTGGCTATGAGTTTCCAGATGATGTCATGGATGTGTTTTATGAGGTTTCAATTAGAGAAGAGCCAAATATTTACAATGCAGACAAATTAAAGCAATAATGGGGGAGAGCATGGAAGCATTTATTAATGTAAATATCACAAAGATATTTAAAATGAGTTTAAAACCAAGATCAAAATATAGAGGCCATCATTGATGAGCGGGCCCAAGCACCCTGCGCCAACTGCACCAGAAAGACAGTGGGCACACTGGGCACGTGCATTTGAAGGGGCCATACCAATGACATTATGACATGAACAACATTTTAGAGAAGGGGCAATTTTATGTTCAGATCTCCAAAAAGCCCCATATGCTGAATAAAAGCATCACAGTATGATGTCACTCCATGTGATGCCACTCGGAATCCTATTAATCACTTCTTGACATAAGTTTAAGGTGTTTTCACGGCTGACCAGTTCGAGATATCTAAAATTAATTCTGCAGCATCCGTGTATTGGGATCGCATCGGCCCTGTTTGATGCCGATCATGTAAATCCCCAAGGAGACATCAAAATCGTTTGGGTGTGTTTTGCAAATGACCCAAAATAACTGACTTCCTGTTGAGTACCGACCATGACATACTGTACCATGTGAAAGTTGGTCAGCGTAACGAGCTCTAAACGTGCCCTGGGTATCTGTGCATACGTGCAAGTGTGTATGAGCTGTGCAGTGCTACGTACGTCCGAAGCCCAAACTCTCAGGCATCCTAATGGTAGCAGATTCCAATGAATCTCATCTGCTGATTTTCATGAATTTTTGAGCGTATTAAAAAAAAAAAAGGGCAAGAGGGCCCTCACACAGTATGATGTCATAGGGCTGATGTCATAGTGCTTGTCCCCTAATAAGTTCACCTAATGGGTGGTGAGCAGTGCATGGTCACCAGAAACGATGGTTAGCAAAGATTGGTCAATACTGACAACGATGAAAAGTGAAAAGTGATTGGTCATTGAGAACCATGGGAGGCAGTGAATGGTCATTGGGCAAAGTGGTGAATGGTGATTGGTTATCCAGAACCATGAAGATAAAGTATTGGTCACCAGAAACCATGCTGAGCAGTAACTGCTCAATAAGTAATAGTGGTGAGCAGTGAGAGGTCGTCATGAACAATGGTGAGGAGTGATTGGTTGTTGAATAGAATCGATAGAATAGAATAGAATAGAATATCTTTATTGTCATTGGAACATGGAGCATGTCCCGTGGTGCTTACACTTTACACACTTTATTTTTCACGTACCATAAATTACGTGAGAAACAATTATGCATATTGCACCAAAATTCATGCATATTGGACAAATAAGTTGCATATATTGCACTTTACCCACATTGGCCAAAATTGCATATAAAATTACAAATATTTTGCAAATTTATAAAATGAGCATTTATTGCTTCTGTACCATCTTCCTGATGGTAACAACTCAAACATAGGGGTTGGGGCAGTGCTGAGCTGCGATTGGTCATCAAGAACAATGCTAAGAGGTTATCGGTTGTCATGAACAATGGTTGGCAGTAATTGGTCATTGGGAAGAATGGTCAATGGTGATTGGTTATGTGGAACCATAATGATAAGTGATTGAGCACCAGAAACAAATCTGACAAGTCATCTGGTCATTTGGGAATAGCGGTGAGCCGTGATGGGTCATCAAGGACAATGGTACCTGTGATCAGGCCCTGTGGTAAGAACTGATTGGTTGACCATGAAATGCTGAGCAGTTATTGGTCATCAGGGACCGTGGTATGAGGTGACTGCTTGTCACAAACAATAATGATGGGCGATGATCGGTCACACTGTTGGTGAGTCTATGGTTTATCTCTCAGCTCATATAAACCCGCACATGTGATGAATGCTGAAGATGTCTTCTTAAAAAGTTGCTGGATTTATCGCTAGATGCTTTTCTTTTAAATAAAGTTGCTAGGGCTCGTTGCTAAGCCGACAGGGTCACCGAATCTAGTGACTATTTTGGCAACACGGTCTGTAATCTAAGCAAAGTAGATCATTAACGCTTCACTTCAAATCAATAAAACCTTCAGGCAGGTCAGTAAGTGTCACCTAATCTGCTCACTATTAGCATCACAATAGCATCTGTTGCTGCTCAGTTTGGCTCCGCTGGGCTGAATTCGTACAAACGGAATGCCGTGTGTGGGAAAACCTCTGAAGAAAAGCTCATCGTCTCATGTCAGTGGACTTGAAGAAAAAAAGCACGTAGCCCATTTTTCTGGTGAAAGCCATGGACAGAGCAGAGAGAGAGAGCGAGAGAGAGAGAGAGAGAGAGCGAGAGAGAGAGAGAGAGAGAGAGAGAGAGGGGGGAGTGGATGGATGGATGGATGGATGGATGGCGGATGCCTGGTGTCCGTCCGGATGAGCACCACTGCTTCTCCCAGCCTCAAAGCCCCGCCTCATTTTCACCCGGGTGCCGGCGTCTAAATTATTTCCCCCCCACTCAGTCAAAGGCCTATTGTGTTACACTTAGCTGGGTTTAGGGGTCAGATAGCTGGAGCAAATCACATCACACACTCTCCTCATCTTTACACATTCCTCCTTTTTTCTCATTCATATTCAACTGCGAGTTCAACTTTCCATGCTTTTATTTTTCAGTCTTTATATTTGGGTGCAAAACAGATTTGAAGGGGTGCATCTAATTATATAAACTCATCATGAAACCATTCTGTGATGCAAAATAAATATATATAGACTAAAATAATTGGTGACAGGGTGGGAGAATGATGCAGAGTTAAGGTAACTACCCTGTAGTTAATTATGTTCCTGTAACAGCACACCCACCAAAGTGTTTTACTCCTTTGTGGTTAACAAACTTTTATTAAATTATTTATTTATTTTACAATATTTTATCCTCTCTCTTGAAGTTCAAAAGCTACAGACCAGCCTTCACTCCCCATGTGCATCAGTGAGTCTTGGCCGGCCATCATGCTGTCACCGGTTTTCCTCCCTTGGATCACTTCTGGTACTGTAGGTCCTGACCACTGCAGCCTGAGAACATCCTGCAGGAGCTGCAGTCTTGGAGTTGCTCTGACCCCGTCGTCTAGACATCACAATTTAGCTCTCGCTGCTCAGATCCTTATGCTTACCCATTTTTTCTGCTTCCAACACATCAACTTCAGGGGAGAAATGTTTAATGAGAGATTATAACTGTAGCTACAGCGACATTCAACATGGATGAGATTGTGATGGTTAGACTACTGGATCAGAGCAACTCCAAAACTGCAGGTCCTGTGGGATGTTCCCAGTCTGCAGTGTTCAGGATATAGCAAAGTGATCCAAGGAAGGAAAACTGGCGAGTGATGGCCGGCCAAGGCTCACTGATGCACTTGGGAAGTGAAGGTTGGCCCTTGCCCTTGTATCCAATAAAAGAGTTAAGGTGGCTCAAACTGATGAAAAGGTTCATGCTGATTCTCATGGAAAGTTTTTTTGGTGGCAAAAGAGGAACCTACTGTACTCAGTATTAGGAGGGTGGAAATAATGTTATGGCTGATTGGCCCTGATCAGTGGCAGCTTGGCAGCGCAGGGGTTCGAACTCCTTAACCGACTGAGCCGCCACGTGCCCCTATGTGCCCCTATACCTCAGGCATGTGCAGCACAGCTGGTGATCAGTACTAAGTTTCTGAGGGCCGTGTATCGAGCCCTGAGGCACCTCGTCTGTACCGTTTCCACTGCGCAGCGTTTGCTGGAAAGAGATAACACGTGAGTTTTTTTTTTCTGGAGCAAGTACGATCCAAAATACCTTCGTGTGGCGTCTCGAGTTGCTTTCAAGTCACTTTTGTACCTTTCCAGAGATTTTCGCTCGGGCACATAAACAATTCCACTCTCTGTGTTTTACTGATAAATATTTAGCCACATTAGCCCGGTTCATCCGAGGCCAGGATCAGACGTTAGATGTTGCTTCTGCATGGCTGTTTTAAAGCATGCATGATTTTTATTCCTGGTTTTAATCCTGTATAAGCGTGTATGAGTGCCAGTGTACAGCTTAGTGTACATGCGTGTGTGTCTTCATGTGTGTGTTCACATGCTGATGGAATACCCACCTGTACTTCCAAGTTTAAAAGCACACACTTTGATGGAATATGGCAGCCTCGGCTGTGAAGCTTGTCGAGGTTCATTAAGCCAAACTGCTTCATACAGGGATTTTCTTTTCAAGTACTAAAACGGTGATAGTAAATCTGAAGTCGTTAAACGCTGAGGTCTAAATGGTGCTGTTTTATCCATTTGTCTAACATTTAGCATTAACTTTCTCTCTAACACAAGTCCCTGAAATGTCCAAGAATGAAGTATTTCCCTGGACAAATCTGAAGTCGGGCAAAATTTTAACCCAAATTATTTTCCAGTCCTTAAAACAGAACACACACACACACACACACACACACACACACACACACACCGTTCAACAGGAATCCTGTAGGGCAGTAACGTGAAGTTAAATCAACACGACTGCTCACAGCATGAAGCGTAAATGTCTTAGGACCGAGTTACACACTTGTGCTGCACTCATCGCGTCGTCTTCGAAAGCTCCAGCGTCACGCAACATTCGATGCTGTAGCCGCTCAGATGCTTTTAGTATGGCGACATCGTCACTGCTCACGTCCAGTCTCATTGGCTGCCTCGTTACATCGATGTCACGGAAACCGTTCTCAGTGTATAAACAACGGCTGGACTTTGTTCCTCGTGTAGTCTGTAAAGTTTTCTGTAAGGAGAAGTGTGTTTTATGGAAGGAGTCTCCAGTGTCAGTCACTGCAACTTTTTGACATCTTCAGGATGGACCGGTGTGTGTTATGCTGTGTGTGTGTGTGTGTGTGTGTGTTTAAGAAAAAAATTAAAAAGCCACTGTTTATACCTGCAGTAATGTAACTGAGAACAGAAACTGTTACCTATTTGTTTGTAAAAAAAAAAGAAAAAAAAAACTAAAAAATCCCCACATTTCTTCTCCTTGGAGATCCTGTTTCTTCCAGGGATATACTGTATCTATTTTTTTTTCTTCTTTCCTTTCTGTGGTTGTTGAATATGAATCAGCTCTGGCTCGTCTGCCTGTCAGTGTGTTGTCTTGACCTCTGTCTGGAGCGACTGGAACACCAGGAAATCCCCCTAATAACCGAGTCAACACTTGTGATCCGCCTGTCGCTCGCACTCGTACACCACCGCCGCCTGTACAGTCAATTAAACACTTCTGCCCTGGTGTTTTGGGTTTTGCTGAATTTTTCCATCAGTGTCAGATGTTTTATTTATTTATTTATTTATTTATTTATTTATTTTACATGTAGCTTTAACACACTAGAAAGTCTTCCTCTCCTAATCTGATTATAAAATGACGATTTTTTTTTTTTTAATTATTCACGAGATCAGGGTTTAAATTGTGCAGATGCCGAACATGTAGCGCTAAAAGCTGCAAGACAAAAAGCTGTGTTATTCATCCATCATGCCTGTTTAATCCCCCATGCAGACAGACAGCTCGTACACACATGGACGTTTGCAGAAAGACACACACAGGTGACTCCAGTTAAACTCCAGACTATAAATAGTGGCACTCCAGCTCTCTCTCTCTCTCTCTCTCTCTGCGAGCCTCGTAAACCACATGCTGCTGCTTTCTCGCTCTCCTCACCGCATGTGGCCTCATTTCTCATATCTGTGGTTGGCAAGTAAATTCGACAAGGAAAAAAAAAAAAGAAGCGAGTTTGAGTCCGTACCAGCGGCCGATGGAATGCTGAAGCTTACCGCGGTCTGCGCAATCTGGCAACCCAATGAAAAGTGCTGAGGCTTATTATTAAAGAGGTGATTAGTGTGTGTGTGTGTGTTGCTTTTGGTTGTGTGATAAAGCTGAATTTTTTTTGCCACAGCATCGAAACGTGTGTTTACTTATTAAAAAGCTACTTTTTCATCTTTGTTATATATCTTTTTAAACAAGTGAGTTCATCTCGTCTGGTACATTATAGCAGCGATAAACACTCGTTCCCTCAGCAGCCTCTCTTTATTCTCTCTCTATAAGTAATTTAGACAGACTCCCCTTCACCTCTGACTGTTCCACAGCACTGACACTGGAGACTCCTTCCTGCCGCAGGCTGCAGGAAACGTCACTTTCAAAAAGCTTTTTTTTTTTTTTTTAAATATGTTGTTATTTTTTTTTTCTTTTTTCTTTATTACAGAGGTGAATCGTCCTCTGTTCATCTCCCTGTGAATGAGCTGTTACCATAGAAACGATAATGTACAGTATCTGTCAGAGCTGCTATTTCAGAAAGATAATCAGCACTTTCTGTATTAATGTTAATGACCACAGAAAAAGGAGATCAGTGAGATAATGAGATGATAAGGAGAAAAGTGAACCAAGTCTTTTCAGATTTCTTTCAGATATAAATGGTGAATGAATAACGCTTTGTCTACAGCAAAATATTTGCTTTGTACTTGTATGAGTTACTTTGCCGCCCTTGTGCTTGACATAGATTGAATAACAGTTAGTCAACATTTAGTTTATGCACCATTTAATGGAACCCTGATTAACGACCTCGTCACACTGCAGCAACAAACATGAGGTTACTACAGTACAGCATCCTAAAAATATCAAAGAACGCAGGAGGAACAGGCTCACCCACTGCGATGCGCATCACACTTTACATATGGCACATTTGCACAATTTGCACACCACAGAACTGTGAGCATTGAACTGTGATTTTGCAAATTATTCTGCACATTCTGTACATTGTCTTGTCTGTAACTGGACATGGTTTCTACATTCAACTTCTACTCTTTTTTATTTTATTGTTTATAAATAACAATAAAATAAAAATATTTTATTGTTTATATATATATATATATATATATATATATATAATGTAAATTTAAAAAACTTTTTACAGCTAACGTTTATTTTTATATTTTACTATACTTTCTCTCTCTCTCACTCATCATCATTACCACTTAATCCTGTATTCAGGGTCACGGGGGCCTGGAGTCTATCCCAGGAGACTTGGAGCACATGGCAGGGTACACCCTGGACAGGGTGCCAATCCATCACAGGGCACACACACACACACACACACACACACACACACACACACACACACACACACACACTCACACTCTCATTCACACACTACGGGCAATTTGGGAACGCCAATTAGCCTAACGTACATGTGTTTGAACTGTGGGAGGAAACCGGAGTACCCGGAGGAAACCCACCAAGCACGGGGAGAAGATGCAAATGGATGGGTGGATGGATGGATGGATGGATGGGTGGATGGATGGGTGGGTGGGTGGATGGGTGGGTGGGTGGGTGGATGGATGGATGGATGGATGGATGGATGGATGGGTGGATGGGTGGATGGGTGGATGGATGGGTGGATGGGTGGGTGGATGGATGGATGGGTGGATGGATGGGTGGATGGGTGGATGGATGGATGGGTGGATGGGTGGATGGGTGGATGGATGGATGGGTGGATGGATGGGTGGATGGGTGGATGGATGGGTGGATGGATGGGTGGATGGATGGATGGGTGGATGGGTGGATGGATGGGTGGATGGGTGGATAGATGGGTGGATGGGTGGATGGATGGGTGGATAGGTGGATGGATGGATGGGTGGATGGATGGATGGGTGGATGGTTGGATGGGTGGTTGGATGGGTGGATGGATGGATGGATGGATGGATGGATGGGTGGATGGGTGGATGGATGGGTGGATGGGTGGGTGGATGGATGGGTGGATGGATGGATGGGTGGATGGATGGGTGGATGGATGGGTGGATGGATGGATGGGTGGATGGGTGGATGGATGGATGGGTGGGTGGATGGATGGGTGGATGGATGGATGGGTGGATAGCTGCGTCCCTATCAGGTCCCTATTATAATAAATGCTCTGAACGTGACACAGACGCTCTTACAGTATGTCCATAAATGTGGTAACCATCAGAAGAACATAATATAAATTTAATCTCCAATGTGGGATGAACTTCCTCGAGGTCATTGTGAGAACTTCGTTGATGGAGCAACAACGCCATGACAACGCAACGACAACTCAGCCAGTCTTTACACACCATCCAATCTTTCCCGTCTGCGCCATGCTTGTAGTACGTGATTGAAATCCGTAAGAGGTGTTAGTTACTCCGTTAACTGGTCAATACCATCGTTACTACTGTACGCCCTTATTATGCTTTTTTGTGTTTTGCTTTGACTACATCTTCATGAGGATTTTTTAAACATGTCCAAAGAATTGGGCAGTTCCACATCAGGGGAGACAATACTGCGTCCTTACCGGCTTCTACTGTGTTCCTGCCAGGTACAAGTACAAGTTCTTACTGCATTCAACCAATTTTTTGATGTGGCAAAAGTCGTGGCAACATGGATCAGCGTGACGGGGGTTGATTATGAGATTGTTTGTTTTTTTACTAAAATTTTACCGGCCATAACTGGCCAACATTTTAAACACAGCAATACTTTGGGAACTTTGTCAAAATTGTGATTTTAAAAAACTGTATTTGTTGATTTGCGATCACTGGAAGCACGGAGACACTGTTTATTATCTGGACTGAGTTCTTCGAATGAGATTGGACATGATTCGGTTGACTATTTAAATGCAGAAGCAGAACAGTTTCAGGACTAAACATTCACCATCCATTTATAATCACACACTGAACATCTGGAACGGGACAATGGAAATAAACCTGGCTTTATTTTAGAGAGTAAAAGCTCAAAACTTACTGGAGGTTATAGGGTTCGTGTTAGAGAGAAAATGAGGCGCTGGGTTTTTTTTTTATTGAAAAACAAAAACAACTTTTATTTCCTTTCAACATCTTTTTTTTTTTTTTTAAACAGCTCTGTTATATTCTGCCTCCTGATTGGTCAGAATGTGTTGATTGATTCTCTATAACAGCAGCTCAGAGGTTTATATTAATGCGCTCGTTCAAGAAAGTTAGCGTTTCTATAGCAACAGGTCATGTCATTTGGAGAGCTCATGAAGAAATTAATAAAGACATTCAGTTATTTATAAGGTGAAGTGGTCTTTATGGAGAATGACATGTTTCACAGCTAAGAGGAAACACAACCAGACTTCAGGACATGCTGTTATAGGAAACTAATCAACTTCAGTACGTTGACCGGTCCAGTATTCTGAGTCTACACTGTAACCGTGTGCATTTATTTCCTGTCTGGCTGTGATGCTTTGCTAGGACTTCCCTTATCCGCTCCCTCAGGTATGCTGATCTGGCATTCCAGGAAGTTCTCGGCCCTGACTTTAACCCGCTTGAGGAGTTCGCTTCGTAAAGTCTCGTTCGCGCTACAGGAAATTGAGAAAACCTCTGGACCGGCCCTCGCTGCTCTGCGGCTGGTTTGATGATTTTCATTAAGCTCTTCCTCTGTTTGAAGGTTTTTGTTTTGTTTCTTTTTCCATGAAGGTCTGCCGCTTGACCAAACCACCTGCTCGACAGCTATAAAAACAATCCGGGAAGCTTTCAGACCTCATTTCATTTCACAAAATCACATCACAACGCTAATTGCTTTTTCCCCTTCGAGTCAGAAACGTGGCCCATCCTGTCAAGTTATCTCCTTTTGGCTGAGCTTGTGGTATGCAAAGTGCTGCCAGATCTACACCGCTTAGATAAAGCTGAAACGTTCCACTGAAATTATTCCGAGGTGTTGTGTGATGTGACGTGTGCGGTGTGGCAGTTCTTCAGCGAGTTGACTGGACTCCTTTTCGTGGGTCAAATCAAACTAAACACTAGGGTTTTTTTTAGGAACTCTGGAGAGATGTCTTGTATGAAATGAACGAGCCTGAGTGACTGATGTTCTGCCTCATGATTCTGATCCTGATTGTGGAACTTCAGATCTCAGGCTCGGACTAAAAATGTGTAGTGATCTAAAACCTTAGAAGATCTTCAAGATTGCGAAGAATTTCATGGACCAAATTCCATGTAAGTCATGTTCACTAACACTGAGGAGCAATAAAAACATCCCGATAGATTTGTGAATCGCTTTAGCCCGCTCTGATTCTGGCGCTGATTCTGCTTCAATGCAGCGGTGAGCTTGCTGTGCTTGTTGTGGTTCATTCTGACAGATCACCAGGGTGATGTTACTTCAGATGCGTGGCCATGCTCGATGCATTGCCGCTTTCACACCGCCTACACACTGTAACCGTTTCGTCCGCCACTCTTCTTCCATCATCATTATATTTTACGGCGAAGCCAAAATGCTCCCATACACCAGATCTGAATGACGCTGGAGGCTTTTTGTGTTCTTCTGCTCCGTCTAATTCATTACTTAAAAAGCAATATTTGTAGAATCACTCTGCGATCTTTAAACATTTCAAATTAATCTGCAAGTTTAAAAAATGAGCAATTAATCTGCAGGTCACGTGTATGCCGGACCGTGGGTTGTGATCTGCACAGATCATGGATCAACTGGGATCTGTTGCACCCCTACTTGCCATGGCTCTGGCCATACATTCTGGTGTACTTACACACGTGGACAAAACTGTTGGTACCCTTCGGTCAATGAAAGAAAAACTCACAATGGTCACAGAAATAACTTTAATCTGACAAAAGTAATAATAAATAAGAATTCTATGAATGTTAACCAATGAAAGTCAGACACTGCTTTTCAACCAAGCTTCAACAGAATTATTTTTTTTTAATGAACTCATGGAACAGGCCTGGACAAACATGATGGTACCCCTAACTTAATGGTTTGTTGCACAACCTTTTGAGGCAATCACTGCAATCAAACGATTCCTGTAACTGTCAATGAGACTTCTGCGCCTCTCTGCAGGTATTTTGGCCCACTCCTCATGAGCAAGCTGCTCCAGTTGTTTCCGGTTTGAAGGGGGCCTTTTCCAGACAGCATGTTTCAGCTCCTTCCAAAGATGCTCAATAGGATTGAGGTCAGGGCTCATAGAAGGCCACTTTAGAATAGTCCAATGTTTTCCTCTTAGCCATTCTTGGGTGTTTTTAGCTGTGTGTTTTGGGTCATTGTCCTGTTGCAAGACCCATGACCTGCGACTGAGACCCAGCTTTCTGACACTGGCCAGCACATTTCTCTCTAGAATCCCTTGATAGTCTTGAGATTTCATTGTACTCTGCACAGATTCAAGACACCCTGTGCTAGATGCAGCAAAGCAGCCCCAGAACATAACAGAGCCTCCTCCATGTTTCACAGTAGGGACAGTGTTCTTTTCTTCATATGCTTCATTTTTCCTTCTGTGAACATAGAGCTGATGTGCCTTGGCAGAAAGTTCCATTTTTGTCTCATCTGTCCATAGGACATTCTCCCAGAAGCTTTGTGGCTTGTCAACATGTAGTTTGGCATATTTCTATGATTTGTTTTCAACAATGGTGTCCTCCTTGGTCGCCTCCCATGTAGTCCACTTTGGCTGAAACAACGACGGATGGTGCGATCTGACACTGATGTTCCTTGAGCATGAAGTTCACCTTGAATCTCTTTAGAAGTCTTTCTGGGCTCTTTTGTTACCATTCGGATTATCCGTCTCTTTGATTTGTCATGAATTTTCCTCGTGCGGCCACGTCCAGGGAGGTTGGCTACAGTCCCATGGATCTTAAATTTCTGAATAATATGTGCAACTGTAGTCACAGGAACATCGAGCTGCTTGGAAATGGTCTTATAGCCTTTACCTTTAACATGCTTGTCTATAATTTTCTTTCGAATCTCCTGAGACAACTCTTTCCTTCGCTTCCTCTGGTCCATGTTGAGTGTGGTACATACCATGTCACCAAACAACACAGTGACGACCTGGAGCCCTATATATAGGCCCACTGACTGATTACAAGATTGTAGACACCTGTGATGCTAATTAGTGGACACACCTTGAATTAACACGTCCCTTTGGTCACATTATTTTCAGTATTTTCTAGGGGTACCATCATTTTTGTCCAGGCCTGTTCCATGAGTTTATTTTTTTTATAATTCTGTTGAAGCATGGTTGAAAAGCAATGTCTGACTTTCATTGGTTAACATTCATAGAATTTTTTTCAATTATTACTTTTGTCAGATTAAAGTTATTTCTGTGACTATTGTGAGTTTTTCTTTCATTGACCGAAGGGTACCAACAATTTTGTCCACGTGTGTATATACAGCAGAGCTAAGGTGAAATACAATGATGCTCTGTAAAGGTTTCTTAATTAGCTGTTTAATAACTGGATTTTAAGGGGATTTGGGGACGTACCCACTACTGAGTGAACAGTTAATTACTTTCAACAGGGGTTCTGGTATTGCTGGTACTGTTATCTGTTTGAGAAAATGGGTCGGTATAGGATCTAATACACAGGTTGACGATTTTGAAGAAGAGATGAGTGAAATTAGTAAAGTATTCTAGCTTCTGATGTGATGTGGTTAGTTTATCATCTGTATCACTTAAATTGTCTGGTTTTGAAGCCTGAATTTTTAAACGTTTGTTAAAGTCTGTTTTAAAGCGCGTGTGTGCTCATTATAGCAGGGAGCGAGTTTCTTATCTCTAATCATTTTCCTTTTAACTGGAGCTACATTATCTAAGCTATAACGGAATGTCGACTCTAAATATTCAGTCGCCTGTTCGAGTTCTGTGGAGTCAGATGCCGATCCAATCAAAGTTGATAACTCTGGGAGATTATTGATAAAAAGCTCTGTGTGGTAGTTGATGTGAATGTATGTTTCATGAGGTAGCGCGGTGCTGTGCGTACATTATTACTATGACTATAAGGCACTCGGGTCAAGTCTTTTTGTGACTTTATTATTTATTTTTATTTATTTCTGTGTCCATGTTGTTAATGTGTGAACAGGATAAACACACACACACACACACACATCACAGATTCCTCATAGTTTACACTCCCATGCTAAGAAACAGCTGATCTTAATTACACCACATTTGCACACACACACACACACACACACACACACACACACACACACACACACACAGAAAACAACAACAATGTCTCTTTTTATTTAACCATGTACAAACTTTTGTATGCATGTTCAGGAAATTTAAAAAAGCTGTGAACCATCAACTCAGTCATACATACATCACTGATACACACACACACACACACACACACACACACACACACACACATAGCTATTCAGGTGTGTTTGGTCTGTTTTTTGTGGATTATACAGTATATGGTATGTTATGGTGAGCACTACAATGGCAGCATTGTTTCTACACACACACACACACATGCACGCATGCACGCACGCACGCATGCACACACACACGCACACACACGCACGCACGCACGCACGCACGCACACACAATTATATTTACACAGTGTGTGTGCCCTCGACTGCAGTGTTTTCTTAGGTTCTAAGAAATAGACAAAAAATATTTTCCAGCTTTACCTCGCAGAGTTCCGGACCACTGACACTAGAGACTCCTCCCCGTCTTGTTACATAAGAAATAAATTAGAAAATCAATCAACACCGATTGTTCTGACCAATCAGAATCCAGAAACTAGCAGACAGATGCTGAGTCTCGGTGCTGACTGCAGATTATTTACTGTTCACGTGCTAGCGCGTACAGGAGACTAGCCCTGCAGCAATTAGCCCTGAAAAGACAGAAGGTCATTAGCGAATGAGTGACTGATAGCATTTGTTAGCTCCTGAATGAGTGTGTGCATTTCTCACACCTTCTAAACATTCCTTATCCGAGTGAAGAATGGACGAGATGAGTCAACGCGGCCTCATGTCTGGCTCTTCAGTTACTGCGTGGCTAACGCGGCTAACCTGGGAGCGAAATCACGACCTTCAGTATTCAAAAGAGCAGTCAATACACATCTAAAAAATGACTAAATAACTGAGTACTTAAATGGGGGACCTAACACGTTAGATTACTCGTTACATCATAAAGTAAAACTGAGTACTCCAATACGCTACTTTGTAACACTTTACACCCAGCACTGTTGATAATATAGAATTTTGAAACATTAATTATAAGAAAATATACTGTACAGTAAACAAAAAATTCTGACAGTCACCTCTCTCTGTCTCTCTCTCTCTCTCTCTCTGGTGCATGCTGGGAGCGTGGCGTGAGAGCGGATGAGCGTTTTCCAACTTGTTCGGAAACTTTTTTTTCTAACACTTTTGAGCTTTTTTTCTTTTCAAAAAAGCACACGATGCTGAGAGGATGCTGGTCAGAGCGAGACTAAAAGTTGAGTTCGCCTTCCTAAAAATGACCCCCAGACTACCAGAGTTTGACCAGATGTGGGCACATGGGGACGTTTTATGCTCCAGAGACAGGGAGGTTTTAATTCTCTATTTTTAAAGACAAGTGTGTAATCCCTTTTATCTCTTTTCTTTTTTACCTGTGTTTTATCTCTTTTTAGGTGTTGGTTTTATATAGTATGTGTATCATTCATAATTTTTAAATATTGCTTTAATACACCAGTTTTTTTTATGAGTTTTAACTTTTCTCATTGATCTGTTTTACTGCATTCATTTCAAAGTCTCATTGGTAAGCTTGCATTATTATTATTATTATTATTATTTTGATGTTTATCTACCTATTTACTTTTTTTTTTCTCTTCCACTTACAAAAAAAAAACTAGACAAGCTCTCCATTCTTAAGTAGATAAATAAATAATTTAATTAGTTTTTTTAATTGATGAACTTATTTATTTATTTATTTTATTTGTATTTTTGCACGCAACCTCTTACCTTATCTATTTTTTATCTTATTGACAGATCTTTTTGTCTTTGGGGAAAAAAAAAAAGTGTGGATACAAATATTTTTGTAAAATAAAGGAACGTTAAAGTCTCTCTCTGTCTCTCTGTCTTTTTTTCCCCTCACTGTCTAACACACACACACACACACACACACACACACACACACACACACACACACACAGTAATATTGAGTTACTTTAACGTACCTCTTTAGCTAAAAGCCTCTCGGCTCCATCGCTGCAGCCGCGTCCTCCAACATCACCGCTGTTCTCCTTCTGCTCTGATTTTTTAAAATCATTTCCGAAGTGCAGCTCTGAAAAAAAAAAGAAAAGAAACAAAAACCCTCTGAATCTAATTGAAAAGACTTGAACTGTTTAGCAGAAGGTTCTCAAAAACGTGACCTGGGAACTCAGCTTGTAATAATGGAAGGGAATAAAAATGCTGCTTAAACCTGAATCATTATTGGGTTTATTTTTAGCTGTAGATCCAAAGAGGTTTTCGGACTGGAGATGAATGATATACTGTATGAGGCAGGGGATTGATGTCAATTTCATTTATATAATAAACCCAAAGCTGTGAACTTTTCAACGCCTGAACAAAGGACAATTAATGACTTTAATCAAGCACTCTGTTATAACAATAACCCCTCGTTATGTCATTTCATCAGAGAGACAGACAGAGAGAGAGAGAGACAGGAAGAGAAATGCCGAGCAATCCTGAGAGTAAACGGCAGAGTCTGGAATAAAAACATCCTCAATCACTGACCGAGAAAAAGTTAAAGTCAAACATCATCTGGAAAATTCATCAATGCTGATCATTTAGAAGGAAAGAGCGCCCGTTACAGTGAGACGCTTATTGAAGAGCTGAAGACTGAACCTCGGATTAAACACAGAGGACCGATATCAGAGGACGTCCTGATCTACGAGGACGAAGATTCACAGCGGTGCATTTGCGGCTCGCAGCTCAGACTAAAACATTTTTTAGGATTAAAAACAAAAAATGGATATAAATTATATGTCAAAGAAAGAAAGAAAGGTCACATACAAAATTGTAGAACAATTTCTTTTGGTGTTTGTGGCGGTGTGTGTGTGTGTGTGTGTGTGTGTGTGTCTGTGTGTGTGATGTATATGTGATGTGTAAAGTGAGTACCGGCGGGTTGCGGTTTTAAACACATCAGCGGTTTTTGATCTATACAACTTATACGTGGACGTGCAGCACAGACGCCTGTCGATCAAATCCCTCACGTCTCGTGTCTCTCTCTCTCAGTCTCCAGATCTACAGCAGCATCCAGTCCGAGCGTCTCGTCACCCGAAAATCACTGAAATCTGGCTGTTTAATAAAAACAGTGACCTCCCGTGTGTGGAAGCGATTAGGCGAGGGAGATAATAACGCTCACCTTAAACCTTCTGCAAATGTTTCAGGGTTCAAAGGAAAAAGGAATTCAGAGAAAAGTTTAATCTAAAATACGGAAAGTATTTACAGTTCCAGCGGTGCTGTAGATCAACACGGACTTCAGGGTTTAGGTTCAAAATTAGACATGAATCAGATTAGGGATATAAAGTGCAATGCGATAAACAACAGGAATATCAGGGACCAGGACACACGGTGTAACAAAACTAATTACTATTATTAATACAGTATGTAACAGCATAAACAATGTAACAGAATAAACGGTGTAACAGAATCAACAATGTAATGAGATAACAGGATAAACAACAGGATAAACAACAGGATAAATAACGTACTGAGATTGACAGTGTGATGTAATAAATGGAATCTAATGGGATCAACAGTGTTTTTTTCCAAGCAGCTGCTGGCGTTCATCATTCCATCCAAAAACCCTCCGTCTCTCTGAGGAGCTGCAAGTGAAAGCGAAAGCCCACGTCCGTCTCCTCCTTCACCGAGTCTGTTTATCATTTCACTCGTCCGTCTCTCAGCTCAGCTCAGCTTGGGTCAAACAGCATCCAGAACATCTGACTGATGGGGAGAAGAAAATAAAACCTTCAGAAGCATCAACTCCAGCCACGCCACGTCTCACAACACGTCTCACAGCACACGTCTCACAACACGTCTCACAGCACACGTCTCACAACACGTCTCACAGCACACGTCTCACAACACGTCTCACAGCACACGTCTCACAACACACGTCTCAAACACGTCTCACAACACACGTCTCACAACACACGTCTCACAACACACGTCTCACAACACACGTCTCAAACACGTCTCACAGCACACATCTCACAACACGTCTCACAGCACACGTCTCACAACACACGTCTCAAACACGTCTCACAACACGTCTCATAGCACACGTCTCACAACACGTGTCACAAGACACGTCTCACAACACACGTCTCACAACATGTCTCACAACACACGTCTCACAGCACACGTCTCACAGCACAGGTCTCACAACACACGTCTCACAACACACGTCTCACAACACACGTCTCACGCCATACTGTACATCTCATGATGTACATCTCACATCTTGCGACACACGTCTCACCACACACGTCTCACATGTCTCACAACACACGTCTCACAGCACACGTCTCACAACATGTCTCACAACACACGTCTCACGCCATACTGTACATCTCATGATCTACATCTCACATCTTGCGACACACGTCTCACCACACACGTCTCACAACATGTCTCACAACACACGTCTCACAGCACATGTCTCACAACATGTCTCACAACACACGTCTCACAGCACACGTCTCACAACATGTCTCACAACACACGTCTCACGCCATACTGTACATCTCATGATCTACATCTCACATCTTGCGACACACGTCTCACCACACACGTCTCACAACATGTCTCACAACACACGTCTCACAGCACACGTCTCACAACATGTCTCACAACACACGTCTCACGCCATACTGTACATCTCATGATCTACATCTCACATCTTGCGACACACGTCTACCAAACACGTCTCACATGCACAACGTTCACAGCACTCTCACAACATGTCTCACAACACACGTCTCACGCATACTGTACATCTCATGATCTACATCTCACATCTTGCGACACACGTCTCACCACACACGTCTCACACATGTCTCACAACACACGTCTCACAGCAACGTCCTCACAACATGTCTCCACAAACACACGTCTCGACGCATACTTATCATGCTATGATATAAACATCTCAATTTGCGCCACGTTCACACACACGTCTCACAACATGTCTCCATACACAGTTCTCACAGCAACGTTTCACCAACAATGTGTCACACCACGTCTCAACGCCATAGATCTGTACATCTCATGATCTACATCTCACATCTTGCGACACACGCTCCACACACAAGCGTCTACATGTCTCACAACACACGTCTCACAGCACACGTCTCACAACATGTCTCATAACACACGTCTCACGCCATACTGTACATCTCATGATCTACATCTCACATCTTGCGACACACGTCTCACCACACACGTCTCACAACATGTCTCACAACACACGTCTCACAGCACATGTCTCACAACATGTCTCACAACACACGTCTCACAGCACACGTCTCACAACATGTCTCATAACACACGTCTCACGCCATACTGTACATCTCATGATCTACATCTCACATCTTGCGACACACGTCTCACCACACACGTCTCACAACATGTCTCACAACACACGTCTCACAGCACATGTCTCACAACATGTCTCACAACACACGTCTCACAGCACACGTCTCACAACATGTCTCATAACACACGTCTCACGCCATACTGTACATCTCATGATCTACATCTCACATCTTGCGACACACGTCTCACCACACACGTCTCACATGTCTCACAACACACGTCTCACAGCACACGTCTCACAACATGTCTCACAACACACGTCTCACGCCATACTGTACATCTCATGATCTACATCTCACATCTTGCGACACACGTCTCACCACACGCGTCTCACAACATGTCTCACAACACACGTCTCACAGCACATGTCTCACAACATGTCTCACAACACACGTCTCACAGCACACGTCTCACAACATGTCTCATAACACACGTCTCACGCCATACTGTACATCTCATGATCTACATCTCACATCTTGCGACACACGTCTCACCACACACGTCTCACAACATGTCTCACAACACACGTCTCACAGCACACGTCTCACAACATGTCTCACAACACACGTCTCACGCCATACTGTACATCTCATGATCTACATCTCACATCTTGCGACACACGTCTCACCACACACGTCTCACATGTCTCACAACACACGTCTCACAGCACACGTCTCACAACATGTCTCACAACACACGTCTCACGCCATACTGTACATCTCATGATCTACATCTCACATCTTGCGACACACGTCTCACCACACACGTCTCACATGTCTCACAACACATGTCTCACAGCACACGTCTCACAACATGTCTCACAACACACGTCTCACGCCATACTGTACATCTCATGATCTACATCTCACATCTTGCGACACACGTCTCACCACACACGTCTCACAACATGTCTCACAACACACGTCTCACAGCACACGTCTCACAACATGTCTCACAACACACGTCTCACGCCATACTGTACATCTCATGATCTCCATCTCACATCTTGCGACACACGTCTCATGACACACGTCTCACAGCTGCTGAAGCAGCTAATGTTGTTATTGACAGGTCGAGTCACATGCCAAGTCTAAAAGCAAACAAAAGTGAGATCTGGTGCTTTACAGTATATGAGGTTTATGGGTAATGGAGAAAAAAAAACAATTAAAGGAAAAAAACAGAGTGAAATTAGTTGTTCTTTCACTCAGGATGTTTTTTTTTTGTGTGTGATGGTATTTGTTCATAAGACAGGAAGGAACCTGGAGTGGATGGATGGAGGTAAAGATGAGTTTAACATCACAACATGACGCTTTCATCGTGGATTAATTTCCAGTTGCAGACACAGAAACCTCCTAATATGACTCACACACACACACACACACACACACACACACACACACACACACACACACACACACACACAGAAATAAGTACATCACTAACAACATCATGTGCGGTATGAGAGGTTTGTGATGAATCTG
>QNUK01000685.1:140000-222500 GCA_013621035.1 Clarias magur
AGGTAAATATCCAAAGAACCCTTGGGAAACCTCTCTTTATAAAAAGCATAGGAGAACCATAAAAAGGTAGAAGTAGAACCACTGATAAAACACTGTTTTCTAAGAATAAACATTGAATGTTAATCCATCAAAAAGTCTTGAAGTACACATGTTTTCTAAATGGGTAATATGACTAACCACACTAAGAACCCTTAAGGAAGTTAAGCCCTTTGTTTGGAGGCATTAAACATCTGTAAGAAGCCTTTGTTCAGGAGCATCTTTTTATACACCAGGGTTCCTTGGTGGTTCTTTGGATGGTGGATTTATCTGGAAGCCTCTCTGAGAGGGAAACACTGTTGAAAGGTACTTGATGGAATCTCCTGGTCTTAAAGGAGATCTTGAGATCTGTTTTACTCTCGATGTCTAAATGAGATATTTATGTTCCACCCTGCTCAAGTGGAGACACTTTTAGCAGCACTCCCTCCCTGCGTTCTTGCCAAAGTCTCATTATATCAGGTTCTGTTGATATTCTGGACCAGTGGTTTATTATTAAGAAGCGGCGTGCTGCCTGCCAGCCCTTCTTACTGTACGTCTTTATCCCACATGGCTCTGATATCAAAGATCGGCTGCCTCGATTTCTGGGACCGAACGAAAGCCAAGATGTGCTCATGAGTGCACTGTAGCTTTATTAATAGACTTTTAGTTCAGCTGGATCACAGTAAAGAACGACATGGAAGGACACGCTGTATCTGTATTTGTATTTAATCTCAAATGGATGTGGCCTAACATCTAAGGGATCCGTTTTCTTAAGTATGAAATAAGAATTCATTAAGAATTACAGTAAATTCCCCAAAGAACCCTCCTGGAGCCCTTTTAAAATGGAAAAACACCCTTGGGGAAAGATAAAACAACTTTTGCTTAAAGATGTAGGACAGTTAACCTTGAGGAGCCTTAAAGAACCATAACAGTAGACAGTAGAACCAATGATCAAGCATTTTTCCAAATAAAAGGCATAGTACAATAACCCATCAGGTAATTCCTAAAGAACCCGTGATTTCTAAGAGTATAGAAAAGTTCAACATGAAAAGAACACTAAGGAAACCATTTCTCCTAAAATATGGAACAGACGCTTCCAGAAATCAACCTTACATAAGTCCATCACAGAGCTATTGACTAAATGCTAGCAAGTCCATCTACTGGTGTGTTCTTACAGTATGAGAAGACACGCACAGAAACACATGCATGCAGGAGCTGTAACTGATCTTCACTGTTCCACCTTTACGCTTCCAGTTTTCCAGAAATATAAAAACTTCTAGACTAATTTAAACCACTGCGACACCGGCCAGGCAGCTACTAAGGATGCATACGGTCTGCGAATGCTGTAGATGAATGCATTCTGATTCAGTTAAATGTCTAATCCCAAAAGTGTAGCGTGTTTATTGTAAATTCCTGGATGGGAAAACGAAGCTTCCACATTTCTCGAATGTTCTCTCTGAGCCACACATCTGGAAGCATAATGCAACAATGATAAACATATAAAGGTCTTGCAGCAGCTATGACCTTGAGTAGATCTCCAGCTGTTAGCGAAGCCTGCACAAGGTCCCTCGTTATGGATGCTCATCTAGGATTGAAGTGTAAATGATGTTATATTTAAAAGTTACTCTGCATACAGGCTGCCCTAAAGAGGATACAAAGGCGTTTTCTCCTTTCCTGTAGAAGATCAAACAGAACCAATCATCTTTAAAAAAAAAAATTTTTTTTTTAAAGGGTTTCCTATAAGATAACTCCTCACAGAACATAATTATCTAATAGTATTGAACAGGGTTTCTCTAAGTGTGGGTCACGAATTAAACCTGAAATCCTTGACTTTGCTCATATATTGAGAATTTCATGTGGTGGCGTACAGAGGCCAAAGCTAAAGAAAAATACAGTATAAAAACTTTACGGACCTGACTGTAAATGAGCTACGGTACAGCTGAGCATCCAGCTAGAGGAGGAGTTTCTTCTTATATGATGTCACAATAAGGGAAAAATACAATTAGCTTGTTTAAGCCCTGGTCAATATAAAAAATAAAGTAAAATAAAATTTCTGTTGGAGAATGGAGACCCACTTGAAATGACCAAATTATAATAATAGGTGAGATACCAATTTTCAATCAATCAATCAATCAATCAATCAATCAACCAAAATTTATTTATATAGCATCTTACAGCAACCTAAGTTGAACCAAAGTGCTTCACAACACTAAGAATGACAATAATTTTTAATATGACAATAACTTTAAGAGTGCGTGACTGTTAATCACATTTAACGGTCAACAAGACAACAATAGACGTTAACAAGACATTTTTTGTTGCCTGTAGAGGACAAGAGTAATCTTATCATCAGTAAATAGCTTATCCTTGGTCAGAGTTATGGTAGGACCAATTCAGAGGGTTATTTATTTGGTGGTTTTGGCTTGGGCTCTTTGGTTTTTGTCTCCCTGGGGAAATTTAAGATGGTTCCAAGAAACATCTGCTTTCAAAGAAACAAACTGCTTTTGAAAGCTTGGACTGTAGTCAGAAACTTCATAATAATTTTTATGGCGCAGATAGAAGTGATTGTAGTCAATAGGATCCAGTAGGGGAGCATCAAACTGTACAGAGAACCTTGAGAAAATTCATTAGTAATGATTGAGGACCCACCGTTGGATCTGTGGAATTTCTACAGCTATAACTATTTGTGTGACTAAATATACTAATAAGCCCCTAGTATGAAAATCGCTCATGTGATTCTGACTCACATTTGATATGAAGTTCTTTGTTTGGAACTCTCTTCAAAAAAAAAAAAAAATCTGCTCTGGAGACATGAAAAGTCAAAACATGACAGATTACAGAAATTCATTCCAGAGTCAGTGTTCATCAGCCAGCCAGCTCCAGGAGGAAGAGCAGTTACTCTCTAACACATGGCCTTAGCGCTAACGAGACTCTGGTGGCCGTGACAGCTGTGAGAACGACAAGCTAAGTGCTGTAGCCATGAAACATCATGAGAATCGCCTCTAACGCCTCTAATCGCCCGGTCTAGACTTCAGCTCTGACTGATTGACATGAAAAAACAGCTTTTATTGTGTTAATCTTGATTTTAAATTGTGCAGACGTTTGCAACAGCCCTATCCGCGGATCTATCATCTCTGCTAATTACTGTAGCACTATGTGCCTGAAGGGGGGATGGAAGAAAAATTAAGTTTTTTTTTTTTTTTTTTTTTTGAGAAAAAGTTGATTAAAAGGCACAAAGGGTTAGTGTGTGTGAGGATGTTAGACGGCGAGCTAAACCTCTTAGCAGGGTATTATACACTTCCTGTGTGCTGTTAATCAGGACTCGGTGATTAGCATGCCGCTATGCTCAGACACACTACAGCTCTTAGGAAAGTTAAGACTGTAGCATAAACTCTCATGTTTATATTACGAAACACTATCGATCAAGTCTCCAGTCTTCTTTATTTATCAGTTACAACAAATTTCTCCAGTTCCGTTTATGCTAGTCGATGCCGTGCGTTGCTAGCAGTGATGACTCTGAGTTTGGAAGTCTTGATATTTTAAAACTCCATAACACAATAAAATAATTTTCTTATAACAGGTGTGCTCTGATGTTTCTTCACTTCCTCGCTCCCTACGTCAACTTCTACCTGTAATTAGATCCTGTTTACTGTTTGATGTGAATATTACCATCTCAGGAAAGGTGTGTAGAACGTAGCTCGTATTTAAAACCGAGCTCAATACATCTCGCACAAATGTGGTGTCCGTGTCCGTGTCGGGCTGTAAGCTAAACATTTTGCCCATTACTGTTTCCCATGTGAATTTTTTTTTAAAAGGCCACGCCCACAAGACACAAGCTACAAACAAATACTATTTTTTTTTTTCTTAGAATTTTCTGGAGGTAATATCTCTGAAATCACGCATTACCCCCCCCCAACACCCCCCCCCATCCTCCCCACATAGTTAAACTTATTCTGTTTGTCCTTTCTAATTCTACCCTAACGCCCTGCTCGTGATCCGATCCCACCGGATGATGAAAGAACAGTCAAGCCTATGTCTGATGGGTTGAAAATAGAAAAGAGTTCTCTCTTTAGGAACAATAAAATCTCTCTGTTACTCTGTAAGTCCCATTAGAGGCTTATATAACCTTTATAGCGTTGATCCCGCACTGACCGGGTTAGCATTCAGAAATCGTCGACCGTTAAGACCCAGACTCTATTAAAAACAAACCCTGGTTTAGATAAGCCACTAAAATTGGCCGGGGTTTAATTTACCTTGTTTTTGTTCTTTCTCTCATCACGATCAAGATGTAAACATCAGTGCTACATGTGATTAAAAAAAAAATAATAATAATAATAATAAAAAAGTAAAAAAAAAAAAACTGGTGGAAAGAGTCCACACTAATCTGAGAGAAGTGAAAAGGAGGGAAAGGCATCCCGACTCTAAAAAACTGAAAGGAATTCTTCTGCTCTCCCGGGAACTTCAGCAGGGTATTGGTGACCGAAAGCTGATCCTGAAAATATTTACAGTGGGAACAGGTTTTCTCTGGGCTTGAAGTGAAGCCAGGGGAAGGTGAGATGTTCACGAGCGGAGAATGAGGTGAGGTTTTTTGTCACTGAAGGTTTCCTGCACTCTTCTGACACGGTTTAAGATCTCAAACGTCACCTCATTTCACAGAAACCGTGCTGCAAGGTTTCTCCTCGACTGAATCCACCTGAGGTTTTCTTGCACTTTTCACAGCTGTAAATCATCACCATCACCACGACCATGACCAGCACCTGACACACTCTCGACGTTCTCCGATGATCCAGGGAGGTGTTTCGGCTCAGGAACTGAGATTATAGTAAATTATATCTTTTTTTTTTTTCCCGTGGTGGAATCCCAACCCATCAGCTTCGCCTCATTCAGGATTAATCTATTAATCTATTAGTTTACCCAATCTAGTTACGTGTTATGTCCTTTTTCATGTAACTTGTATTACCGTTTACGTTCATCGTGGCCTTGTTCCTTCAGCTTTATACAGCATCACATTTATTCCCGTCCACATTTCCATTCATTGAGATTCATGAGTAATGGCTGACGCACATCCAGGTTAGTTAAGATCATTTTAAAACAATGCCTAGAATGTGAAATCAACTTTTTAGTTATGTTTTGAAATTCATATGATTCTCTAGTGTTCTGTGGAGGGGCGTGGCTCAGCAGTAGCTCATTTACATAGACACTGAAAGGGCACGCTCAGAAGAGGAGTGAAACAGAGGGAGATGGAGGGATGAATAATGAATAATCTGAGGGGTATTTCAGCAGGGGCATTACACACACACACACACACACACACACACACACACACATTGGGGGAGCTTTGAAACCTGTGTTTTTGTAAAAAAAAAAAAAATAGGGACCTTTAATATTAAATATTGAGCACAAAATTAAATCTTTTTTTTTTTTTTTTGACTAATCAGGACTAAGCGTTATTTGTTTCATTTTTCATTGGATAAAAATAAGCCGAGTGTGGCGCGGTGGGGTAGTGGTTAGTGATTAGTGGTTAGCACTGTAGCCCCTACAGTACCTCCAGGGTCGTGGGTTCAATTCGTGCTTCCCTTCTTGGTGGGTTTCCTCCTGGTACTCCGGTTTCCTCCCACAGTGCAAAACCTGGCAGCTTGGTTCTAATTGGTGTTTCTAATTCCAGATAGTGTAAGAGTGTGTGTATGTGTGTGTACCCTGAGATGGATCGGTACCCCGTTCAGGACGTGCCCCGCCTCGTGCCTAGAGTCCCCTCCGATAGGCTGCAGGTCCGTCCGCGACCCTGTACGCAGGATAAGTTCTATCGAGAATGACTGAGACAAGAGACAAATAAGCCGCGGACTCAACGACCGGCTGCTTTAGATTTTCGAAATACAAACTTTTGCCAAAGATGAAGCTCCAGAACCTGATTTTATGGCATCTCTGGACAAACTGTTTAAACTTTGACGTTCACCTGCCTGGATCAAATATCACTGGCTCATCCAACACCATTGGCAGAGCCGATATGAAAATGTGAAATATGACCAGTATTTATCCTGTATATGTGTGTATTGTGACAACAGTCTCCACCGGGAACTGGATCCTTCACACTCTGTCTGAAGGTCATCCATTTTCTCCAGATGTGCACAGACCCTGCTCGCGTTCAGCTGTCGCTCTCTTTCACCGGCTTGGCAGATTTCACACATCGCTGAGACATCTGATGAAACAAAGCCGTGTGGGTCGCCTGAGTGTCCTTCCCATTGTCAGGAGATCACATACACATTCCTGATCATTCCGTGGATGTTGGTGTTGTTGTGTCTACTTATGAAATATGTAAGGAATGAACCGCAGTGTGTTGTGGTGTTTTAGTAAATAAAACAACAACAACAAAAAAAACAAGCTGTGGTTGAGTTTTCAACTTTGAACTTTCCTTTGAACAGAAAAGCGAATCCACTAAGATTTGTGAAGAAGAAATAAAAATAGACATCGAAGTTCTCTTTTGAGAAAATTCTGTTCTTTCAGTAGAAGACGCACAACTGCACTGTTTAAGCTTGAGGAGATTAATGCACGCAGGCATTTATACACTACATACTGTAAGTACATTAATGTTAACGAAACGAGTTATCACTTACGTTATAGCAGCTATAAACGGTCGTTCCAATCACCAGCCTTTTTTTTTTTTTTCTCTCTAAAAGAAAACAAGCACAAAACCCGGGAGACACCTTCCATAAATTTTAAATACACTTTTTTTTTCTTCTAACTGTATTTTAGTAATGTTTAGTGGCGCGTTTGCTGGACATGTCCCTGTGAATGAGCCGTCAGTAGAACATGTATTAAAACTAGCACGTTAAATATAAATCAGATTATGATTGTGATAAATACTCTACATCTAATGCAAGCTTGTTGTTTGTGTTTCTTCAAATCCCACCCACACGCTAAGACTCTGAGATGATGTACGGTCCTGTACGGAGCTGCGTCTTCGGTTCAGAAGAAAAGACACTCTGTTGCAGCGTGGCGCGCGTCCACGACCGCTTAGCAAACAGCCGCTTCAGGGTCCACCCCAAAATCTTATCAGGCCAGAGTTAGAGGCAGAACAGCTGTTCTTGAATCCTCCTCATTCTGGCAGGAACACACACACACACACACACACACACACACACACACACACACACACACACACACACACACAGATTGTTTTTGTCCTTCCTGGTGGCTGGTGGCTGTCCTGCTCCATGCTGAACTGGACTTAAAAACGGTTGTCCTTCTTTACAAGGTCCTGGTCAAAATCCTGTGGAACAAAACCCAGGTCAAAGATTCGGTTTTGATTTCATTCCAGAGTTGCATTCTCACGTCACGCATCAATCTCGCCTGGCTTTAGAGAGAAGGAATGGTTTACATCAAGGGCAAAACACCTGGGAAGTTTAAGATGAAAGAGAGAAACAGCCACGATAGAGATCAAAGCTATACATTATTGTTACCTTCCTAAACTGTATCTTATTTATGGAAAATGGTTTCCATGCTCAGTGTCTCTACTGTAAACACTGTAAGTGTTTTCCTGTTACAAAAAGCAGGAAGATCTGTTAAATCACCAAACAAGATGTGTGTGGACCACTGAATCCCAAAGCAGTTAAAAAAAAAAAAAACATGAAATGCCTCTAAAATCAATCACATGTTACCTGATAAAGCATTCAGAGCCATTAGGACAATTACTGTAGCTTGTGGTCAGTATTGATCATTAGAAAACCACAGAGGACCAGAAGGAAGCCATGAAGGTTAAGATGTTTTCTTTACTTGTGCACTTACAGTTGTGTTTTGTTCATGGACATGATGGTCTCTTGACTTGGAATATATAATAATAATAATAATAATAATAATAATAATAATAATAATAATAATGTATTGATTTACTGGATGTAAAATCAGTAATCAGTATTTCGTGCAGTCCACTTTTACTCTCCGGCTAAACTTACGCTGAGTTACGCATCAAGACTCGTTATTCTTCCCTCAATGTAAGAGATTTCTATAGAAATTTCATTTTATTTACAATCTTTCTTTACAGCCCTATTCAGACCGGATTGTTTTCTCATGCGGAGGTGGATTAATGTTATCTCCGTCTCTCATTTTTGTTATACAGGATAAATGAAAAGATATATTCATTCAGCATGATTTACCTTCTATTTCAATTTTTTAAAAAACTAATTATATTTTGTTTTGAATATACAAAAATATATACTTTTTTTTTTTTTACGAATCATTTTCTTTCAATTTCAATACTGCACAGCAAAAATGAGAATAACAATAATCAAATCCTACATAAGATAATATACGATAAAGATAAGACCTTCTGTACATTCTTATTGTTACTACATCCTACATTAGGCTTGTATATAATTACTTTTGTATACTTTATATTTAAACGTATCGTATTTAATCAGCAGATTATTATTTCATGTACTTCTTTCTAGGAAAAACACTATTGTAATGAAATCATCTGGAGCAGTGTTTCCAAATGTGTTGACTGCGGTCCCCTAGTGGGCAGTAAGGGTAGTGCAGGTGGGCATTGAGATGTCGTTTTTAACAAATGAATCCATTTAAAAAGTATATTTTAAATCTTAAAATTCACATAAACTATTTCTTATTAAATTGTATTTCAATGTATAATTATATATTATATACCACTGTATATATTTCTTTATTTCAATTTTAAAAAATGACTAGCAAACTAATAAAACAAAAACCACGAGATTTAAACAATATTTATCGTATTTAGCCTTTTTAAATTTGGGAATGTCTGATGTAGAAAGAATTATGTTTAATAATCATTATATTTAGTTTGTTGTAATCGTAATTGTAATATACTAGAAAATGGTGGGTAAATTTGACTATATTCAAGATATGTACTTGCTAAAATGTCCGTTTCTTAATGGATTAAATTAGATATTTTTAGTTCGATTATTATACTGTAAACATATTACAATCCGTAACGACTCCTAACTTTTATTATAACCCATTCTTTACCTGAACTTGAGCTTCCTTATAAAGCTTTTGGGCCCTTATTTAAGGATGAATTGTGTATAAAATTGGCCGGTTGTGTGAGAAAACTCTGCCTCGACCTGTAACAGGCTCAAAGACTTGGTTCCACCAAAACCCTGAGGTGGTGAGTGTGAACCGCGTCAGTGTTTACGCTCTCATTATGAAACCCGAACTTTTTTTTCCTAAATCCAAGCAAAAAGGCAAAGTTGCATCAGTCTCCTTCTCCGGTCCTGGCTGAATGCCGGTCTTGCGTAGAGCAGCTGCGGAGCTGTACAAATCCTCAAAAGGCTCTGATCTGTTATTTCAGCACCATCTGAGCGTTGATTATTGCCTCCTAATCTCCGAAGCCAACTAACATTTAACAGTTGCTATAGCTGCGCCTTGGAGTTTGAACCCGATTAATCTGTTACTGGAAGGGAGGGGAAGACGGAGACATGTGGCAGGACTGGACGGGCTGAAATGGTCACAGATATGATGTGTGACAGATGTGTGGCTTGATGCCTCTTATTTAGCAATAACCATGACTTGTACTGGCGTCCTTGAAGATTTGTTCCCTTTCTTTTTCAGTGTTACTGTAGAATTTCAAGGAAGTTGCAAAGATTTCCAAGAAAAGAGATGGTGGAAATGGCCAAGAAATGTAAATTCCCGTCTCCTGATGTTTCTCTCTTTCAGAAACCACTGTGCCTACATTGTACAGAAGAACATCACCTGTAACGTGCAGGATGGAATGGCCACCTATGTCAAGCCGGAGTACACCACCAAGTGCATCTGGGGTCAGAAGTGTCCCGTCGTCATGTAAGAATATCATGATGTACTGCTTTCAAGCCACTATTGCATTTTATAATAGTATTATGGTGAATATTAAAAACTTCATCAAAGCGGTTAAAGTGACTCATATTGTAGGACTTTATGTAGTGCTGCCCTCTAGTGGTGGTTACAAATCAGCAATAAAAGCTTAAAGGTTTAGTTTTGTGATCGATGATCCTTAAAATACAGATAAGATTCACCAATTATAATAAATCCAAGCAAGATAGTTTGTTTCATTATAATTTGAAAATCTCATTACAAATAAATTTATCATGGACGGACAATCCATGATTTCCTTGTTTCCATTAATCTACCTACATTATCTATACTTTATATTTTAATGTGAATATAGTGTGTCTTTCATTTTAAATGAAAAGGTAAATGAAAAGGTACACAGCTGGACCTTAAAAACCATATATGTTTTTTAACCTTTAATTAGCATAGAATACATTAAAAGTACACTTTTTAAAAGTACCTTTATATATTAAAAAGGACAAAGTTGTCGAACAAAGTTGTTTAGTACCCAGTTTTTAAAAAAAATGTTCTTTACATAATCCTACAAAGATAAATATATCAGTATTCTTATATAGACATTCTGCTGCAAAGAAGGTAGATAATGCTAACACCAATGCTAGGTGTTATTTAAACCCATACTGATGCATCCATCTGGCCGACTGGCACAAAATTGAATGAAGATTAGGAAAAGTTATTTCTGATCATATAAATTGCTGTAAATATCTGGTTACAGCAGAGACATTGTTTGATGAATCCAGATGTTTGGAAGTGGATCACAAACCAAGCATGCTAGCCAGTCTAACCTTTTTGATGCTAGCAGTAAAGTCTAGCTATGGAGAATTTTTGGTGCAATCCTGTTCTAGAAACCACCACAGCTGACAGAGATTGACAGAGAGTCTAAATATCTGAAGCCTCAGCTGAGCTGATGTTGATGTATGTTCAAAGGTATCGGACATTCTTCAAACCTACCTACAAAGTTGGCTACAAGACAGTGACTGAGCTGGAATGGCGCTGCTGCCCAGGCTACGCTGGAGAAAACTGCATAGATGGCCCTACATCTGGCCCAGACTCCATCATGCCACCATTTAAGGGCTCCTTTCTAGGACCCAGACCTGGGGTGAAGGGTTTCCCACAGGGTCACAAAAAGATACCAACACATGGGTCAGGGCTGGAGCCAGACAGGCCACTCTTCCCTGGGGGTTATCATGAAACTGTACCAACTGTAGATGTGCCTTCAGCAGGTACCTACTGTATATACATTATATAAAACAAGCCGCTTTCCAGGCATTGGTTCAACTAACGCTTATTCTTAATGCCTTGCCTTCAGGTCCAGTAACAGGTGTCTCTGGAGAGCGTCTAGACCGTATGGAGGAAGATCTAAGGAGGCTTTCACAAGGTCTGGATACTCTGAATGGTTTGATCTCTGGCATGGAGGATCGTCTCCGAGTGTCGCTCCGTGAGCATACTGTCAAGATGGTGAACACCCTGCTAGGTGGGGCCCCACGCCAGCCAGAATCTACACTGGACTTTGGTGTCATCTCTGAGGGCTTGCCAGACACCATAGGAGGCAGAGATGGCTTCCCAGTCCTTGGTGAGCTTGTGGGAAGGGTAACAGAGGTCAAGGATGAGTTGAGGACCAAGGGTCACATGCTGGATGAAATCCATGGCATGGTAATAGGCCACGATGGGCAGCTGAAAAGGCTGATGGAGGTGCCATCTGGGGGTATTCCGAAGTTAGTCGAGAAGCTGCTGGATGAAAGATTGGCTGTTGTCAGGACTCAGATCCTGGATGGATTTGAAAGAAGGCTGAGTGGCCTGGAAACCGACTGCAATGAGAAGATCGGACAGGTGAGTCATAATGTTAGAGATTGCATTTTAGGTTCTTGGACAGTTTCTTGAATTTGTGAGTTGTCTAGTGATCACCTAGCCTGATGTAGCCTAGTGTAAAAATCTCCTGAACATGGCCCTTCAACAATGTGCAGGAGTAGAGGATTTGCGTCTTCTCTCCGGGCCCTACTTCCTTTGTCTATCTTCAGTATGTGGTTTCTCCTAGTCAGGGCTCTGGTGAATCCAGAGCCCATGCCGCAACAAAAGCCAGGACTACACCAAAGTCATGATACGACTGTGAAATGTTATCTAATTGTTATCTGCTTCCTGATCAACCCTTTTTTTTTGTTTGAAATGAAACAAGACTGTCGTCGTATTTGCAGCTGAGTCACCCTTTGTTGCGTCCTGTCCACAGGTTCAGAAGACTTGCCATAAGGAATATCTGAACGGTCAGGAACAGTTCCAGCAGTCCTTGGATGGCCGTGAGACAGGTCTGAGGAAGGATCTCGGTGATCTTCAGGCTCGCATCCAGGGTCTGACGGTGACCCCAGGCTGCTGTGATCAGATTAACAATCTCTCCCGCCGAACCCTGCTCCTGGAGGAGTCCGTTAAGGGCCTGACAGAGTCTCAGAGGCAACTCCAGACGACACTGCGTGAGCAGACAGTCCACTTGGAGACAGTGTTGGATAATCGCTTGATAGATATCGAAGGCCGCATGAACATCACAGAGCATGGCAAGGCAGAGTTAGATGCCCTGGATGGAGGTATGGGATCTCTGGATGGATTTAAGACTCATCTGGAGGACAAGTTGAAAAGCCTGGAGGAGCGTCTTTTTGTTGCTGTGGAGGAGTTGAGTAACGCCACCTCTCCGGCACTATTGGAAGGCCAGGTGGTACCAGCATTAGGTGCAGAGATTGAGAATGTCCGTAGACGTATGGAGGCTGGTCTGGATGGTGTCCAGAAGCAATTAACTGATCTTGAGCTTCTTTGCACTTCGGCTTGCTCTCCAGCGTCCAGTCCGGATGCAGCACTCATCCAAACTGAGATTGAAGATTGCAAAGAGATGGAAAAGAAGATCTCAGAGCGTCTGGACACACACACAGATAAGTTGGACCGTCTAAATGGTACGTTGCAAGAACTTCTGTTTCGAATTGCTCAAGAGGAACAAGAGGGCTCAGTACAGGGTGAGATCACCCTCCTCAAGATCAATGTCAACTCCGTAAACCGCACCCTAAAGGGTTTGAGAGATTCCGTTCACCTGTTCAAGCATGAGATGAATCACGTTAACTCGACATGGCAGGAACGACAGCAGCAGTTGTCCACGCAAGTGCACGGCATAGCCGAGCTTGTGGGCCAGCAGGGGGCGCTGCTTGGGGCCGGGGAGCGCAGATTGATACATCTGAAAGGTGAGCTGCAGGGATTGAGGCGGAGGCTGTCAGGGGAACTGCAGGGCTGTCGGGGCACCGCGCTGGACGCCCATCGTGAGGTCATGGGAGTGGAGAGCCGTGTAGCCCACGTCGAAGGCCAGTGTAGCAGTCTGGGCGAGCTTGCTGATCAGCTGGAAAGGATTCGCGCAGAACTCGAGAGCCATTCAGACAGCTACCTGGCAAAGGTAAATGGCACCCTGGCTAGCCACACCCAGCAGCTGGCACAACTCCAAAATGGACTCCAGGAGTGCGTGAACAAGACGCCCCAGTAGCCACTACCTGCATGCATGGACGATTCAAGACCTGATTGTACAAATTGAGATATTTCTTTTTCTGGTTTTATCAATGGGGCATTGTTTTCCTACTTCTTGCGTCTAGACTTTACTCTTTGTTTTGCATCTTTATATGTTATATTTTATTATGATTCTAACCGGTGTGTTAACTTATATAAAAAAGAATTCGTCTATGGTGTTTTATATATATATATATATAAGTTTAGCCCAGCAATTCCCCATCCCTAAATCCCTAATTTGCACAGTTTTCCCTGCTGTAGCACATACAGTAGAAATCAACAGCTAATCACTAGCAAAAGCTTTATAAGCTGAAGATGAACAAAATCTCTGAACTTTGGAATTTTGGGATCATTAAATAAGAAAAATGTCTGATTTATAAGCTGCTCCGGTCTTTTATCATCTCGTTTCTTTCATTCATGTCTATTTTAAAATAAATGTGTGTCAACATTATGGTGCTAAACTTAAAGTGTGAAAGTATTTGTATGTGAAATATATGTCTTCTTATTACATAATGTTTTTTTTTCTATGAGATTATAATTTGTCATGATTAAAAGTTTTTGTTGAGAATAAAATGAGAACTTGGGTGTGGTTGCAGCATGGCTTGGCTACTCACATAGAAAAAGTGAACTGTCTTCCCAATATTAACCACTAGAGGGCAGCAATAAAGAAAGCTAATAAAGAATTACACTTTAGGAATCTTAAGTTTATCTTTCCTTTTTTTTTTTTTGTCTCCTATCAAAACCCTTTTCCAGAAGATAAAAATTATTTAAAAATAAACAATGCTTATAAAATTCCAGCAGCAATATGGCTCTCTCCAAATTTTGAGATCAGGAGAGTGAATATATGTAAACATTAACATAAATCAGAATTTTAAGAAGCCATTATTTTGACATTATTCCAGATTTTAAGCTTTGTCAAAATTTTAAGACAAGTAAGAATTTTCACCAAAAAAAAAAAAAATGGAAATCAGAATTTTAATGAATTAAGAATTTTTACTTTGCAAAAAGATGTTATTAAAATAAGTCTATATAAGAAGGATTTAATAAATAGGATTTGAATGTCAGTGTTTCTGTCTTGAACAGACAGGACCTAAGCACTGACATCACAAGGAACTGAACTGAAATCCAACTATTTCTTTCATCCCTGATTCCTCAGAACTGATCCAGCAGCTGATGAACTGCTCTTTCAACCCCACAATAAAATACAACCCTGTAAAAGGAATGTTTCAGGAACGTAGCATCACTACTAGACCACTAAACAAGGCTTTAAAGTCACTTTAAGAAGAACGATTTTTGTTGGTTTCTTACAAAGAAGTCTTAACGACTGAGTTGAATTAAATGATCTCCCTATAAATCTATAAATATAAATAACAATCCTGGTCTCCAATCAGTTACAGATTAACATAAAAGTAAAAAAAAAAAAAAATCCATATATGTGTGTTTTTTAAATCATAATTATAATCCTAAAACCTTGAAGGAATAATTGATTAGTTATGTATCATGATTATTTTGTGTGACATGCATCACAACGCTGACTCCAAAATCGATATTTTTATTTATACATGCTTGTATTTGCGGTGCTAATAAACAGCTGGTCCTCTGTAATCCTACAGATTGTTCAGACATTTGCAGCAGCACAGAAACCCATGTGGTACCAGTGAATTATCTGCCACGTTTGTTTAAAATTGCAACAACAGCTAAATAAATAGGTTAATAATAATGATTTGGAATATTTATAAAATTGTGATACTCAAAATAATCGCAATACAAATTGAATCGGTGACTCTGTGTGGAACCCAACAGTGGATTTGGGTTTGCATTAGATTGCTTGATTTCAGTCTTTTTGTTTTTGAAGTACTGTACAGTCGATCCTGTCTTCACGTGAGGGCGGGGCTTAATGCTCAGACAGCAAGTGGTAGATGTGAGCAAGTCAAGTTGTAGATTTTATAGTTCTAATGTATTTCTGTTTTTTATTTACGGGATTATTTTCATGGTTTAAAATTGTTGCTTTTATGTTCATAATTTAGATAATACATTTACAGACTTCTTTTTTGTCTGCAGTTACAGATTTTGCTTTGAGTTTTTTTTTTTTTGTTTTTTTTTTACATTTTCATTCTGCTGATTTGGCACCACAAGTTTTAGTTCTTGTTAATCTTTCAAGAAACGAACAAAGAAATACACATGAAAAATGTGGGTGTGTATGTGTGTGCATGTGCAGCTGGACGTGTGTGTGTTCATTTTCATGCTTAAGAATTTAAATCATTTATATAAAGCATGTACAGTATGTCAGTAAACTGAGAGTGTTTGGATTTGTTATGGAATTGTTTTTTTTGCCTTCAAACTTAGATTAGATTAGATTAGATTAGATAGATAGATAGATAGATAGATAGATAGATAGATAGATAGATAGATAGATAAGTACTTTATTAATCCCAAAGGGAAATTGTAAAGTTACAGCAGCCAGTTTACAGATTATGTAATAACTCACAGCAATAAGGTTGATATTATTATAATAATATTAAGGTTGAGTTAAACTTAACAATCACAATGAGAAATAGTGTCAAGTTATTTATATATACAGGTGGGAATCTCCAAATGACTCATTTGCATTTTAGACCTTCTGATGATAGATTTGGAAATGATTTTTATTATTTTTTTTCTCATAACTGACACAGAAGACGGGACTTGTCTATAATTTCCTGTAACGTGTAGAATTTTACATGCTAATGTAACATTCAGCAAAATGAGCGTCCATCAGATTCACATATCAGAAGGTCATGTACGATGTGTAAAAGCAGCAAGAAGGAAAAAGGTGAGTTTTAGCATCGTAACAGACATGAAAAAAAAAAAAAAACAGTCGTCAAGTCTCTCGATATATAAACATTCCGCTTGTTCACGAATTTTTTTTTTTTTTGAATGAAACTCCAGTCTGGTGTTTGTTCCAGGTTCTGATATCTGATTACGAATGGTGTTTGTGTTTATTCACCTGATCCCAATACTGAGCACTAGATCGGTTCCATCTCTGACCATCAGATTAATTACGTCGTCTCATAATGAAAATTTAAATGGAAACATCACAAAACACCTCGGAGACAATGGATTTTCTATTTTCCATTTTCAGGATTTCCTATCGTGATCGTTAACAAGTTATTGGGGATAAAAAATGTCTTTGTTTTTGTCTGAAACTTTTTTAACTTAAAGAAGCTAAAGAAAAAGTTTGTAGTCCATTCAATTTTATAATTAATAATGCACCGAGTCATATCAGGTCAGGACTTTCGTAAGTTTACTCCCCCCTCCCCCAACGGACCTGGTTTAAATAATTAACTTTCATTGTGTGATTTAGGATAAAGTTCACAGTTTAGAGGACTCCGCCCAGATGTTTAAAATAACAGCAGGATGAAGTACAACAAGGTTCTGCTTGCTTACAGATAACAGTGTAGCAGGGATTTCTCAACACACACACACACACACACACACACACACATGTTTCAACATTAAAGCACATATGTACATGTCAGGTGTGTTTGTGGGTGTGTACAGGCGAACCTGAGCCGCTATACAACACACTCTCTCGTGGCTAATCTTGTAAAAATCATGCTGCTAAGCAACCAGTAAAAAAATACAGATACCAAACAGCCAAGTCGATGATAGCGATTACGCTAGCAAACATGTAGGCGCTAAATACCTGTTGAAAACCTAAATAAATACTTATACATCATTTAATGTTTAATAAAACTTTCCTTATCCTGGTTTAATGCCCAGGAGTTCTAAATATTTATGAGTATTCAAATTCGAAAGGTCTTTATATCATTGCTAATTGTGTACGCTTATAAGAAGTGGCTAACTTAGCAAAAAAGCTAGCTCACGTTTATATATGAGTGAGAGAAATCAATGTAAAGTCAGACAGCGTGGCTGTGGATGTACTCAGGTACATTAGGTACAAGTCACACATTAATGTTGATGTTAGTGCTCTATACTGTATGTCATCGTTTCCATGGTAACGTCACGGTCACGGGGGGCGTGTACAGGGGCTCGGATTTAAAAACAGTGTTTTCTGTAAATGATGTGTTTCTGTGACATCAGTAAGCGTAAGGAGTCTCCAGTGTCGGCGCTGTGTGACAGTCAGAGGAAAAGCTGTAACATCCTCAGGACTGAGTTGTTTGCGCTTCTTTGCGGTTTCTTAGCAACATGCCTAGCCGCGATTCTTGTCCCAGTAACTTTAAGAGAGAGAATGAAGAGAGGGGCTGGTGAGTAAACTGTCTGCTGTCGAATAAGAGGAATAGAACACTCCAGAAGACGTTGCCATAGCAACATGTCCAGCTCTCGTCACTCAGTGGGTCAATACACCACCGGGACGATTTGTGTAAAGAACAGCCCTCTTGTTGTGAAACCCAGGATCTATATTAGTCTTTCTTTCTGCAATCGCGCCCACACCACACACACACACACACACACACACACACACACACACACACACACACACACGCTCCAAACTCCGTAGTCACGTCTGGGAACATCAGACCTCGCTCCATGATGTATGAGAGAGATGGCATCGCAGCACGTCTCCTCAAAGTCACACTGCGAGCGAGAGCATCCCCCAGGACTCTAAAAATACCCAGAGTGCTCTGCAGCAGCAGGAGGAAGGCGAGGAAGAGGAGGAGAGAGTCTGCAGAGAGACACGGAGGGAGAGTCAAAGATGGCGCTTGTGTGGGAACAGCATTGATGCTCATTTATCTGAAGGTCAGCTGAAGGACAGTGAACTCCAGGGAAAAATGGGTTCTTTGCTGCAGCAGATGCTGCCTGACCTTTGATAATTTTTTGTAATGTACCAGTGTACAGAGGCCGGCTTTGTTTTATCATGTTGTTTGTGGGTTGGAGAGCTGATAAAAATAGAAATAGTGTAATTATAGAGCAGATAATGGAAATAAAAGCACATGGCTCTACTGTTCATAGAAATAAAATAAATAAAAAATAACACATTAAGCTGTTTTTTTAAATGGTTTTACATTTTTTAGCATTTTAAGACGATGAGTGAATACATTATCGTTTTAGTATTTCTCACATTGTTTACAATAATTCATCGGTTTCCACTCCATTATATCATGAAATACTTTTTGCTGAGAAAATTTAAGGTAACTCCACCCACTCTGACATCACAGTGTGAATATCTATCTATTTATTTATTTATTTATTTATTTATTTAAAAATGAATTTTCCACCCAGAGCTCCAGACTGTATTGTAGGTTTAATGTAGTCTTGAGGGACAGGTCTCCAGGCTTCCTGAAGGACGTTTGTGTCTCTCATGTGTCCACTCCAGTCCCTGAGCGGGTTCACGGGAATGTTTTGTGTTTGTTAAGCCACACATAAAAAAACAAACAAACAAAAAAAAAACCCATCTAAGTTAAGTCCTGAGCCAGTGAGAAACAGGTGCAGATGAAGAGAGATGATCAGGAGGTGATTAGTTCACTGCTGATGCTGAGGGGCTGGAACAGACGAGAGGGGAAACGAGGTCGCTCATTATTGCTGCTGAGGTTTTTACATAAAAAAAAAAAAAAAAAACCTTTTAAATTGCATCTTTAGACAGTTTGCGCACTTTCGTTTATTCTACATGGTTAATTTATTTTAATATGAAGAAACAGGGGGTCAAGACTTTCGCACACTGCTGTATATATTAGACTGGGAATCAGCAGGGGTCACCCGATTATAAATAAAAGGTGCTCTGGTCAAACCATTATGTAAAACTTTCTGTGTGCGTGTGTGTGTGCGTGTGTGTGCATGTGCGTGTGTGTGTGCGCGTGTGTGTGCATGTGCGTGTGTGTGTGTGTTGTGTGTGTGTGTGTGTGTGTGTGTGTGTGTGTGCGTGCGTGCGTGTGTGTGTGTGCGCACGCGTGTGTGTGTGTGTGTGTGTGTGTGTGTGTGTGTGTGTGAGACATAAACACAATGCTCCAGTCTGGTATACATCTGGTTTATTTTTGGATTTCTGCAATTTCAACAACAACCATTAAAAAAAATTCTCACAGCATAGAAATCATCATCATCATCTGAACTTCAAACATACACAAACACGTAGGCATAACACATGGCTTTAGGTTTAAGAGACACCACACAGTGTCCTTACAGGTACAGGAGAGAGTTTATTATTACTTTATTTGATTTTAAAACGTGTAGATTTATTCAGATTCATATAAAGACACTGAATACGGAAACTTTTTTTCCCCTCAGTCAGGAAATCAACATGTTTTTTTTTTATTTTTTATTATTATTATTAGTTTAGTTTTTCACAAGTGAATATTAATATGAAATTATTTTTCAACCAATTAATTTTTCATTATTTCTTCTTTTTTTTTTTTTTTGCTTTAAAAATGTGGGAGATTTTCCCTAAACAAGTCAAGAACACCAACTTGGCCAATATTTATTTAGCGATATTCCATTTTTCCTAATAATCAGAACCATCGTAAGAGCTTTCATTTTTTCTTTTGCCTTTAAAACTATTTAAAATATAACAGCATGTATATACAAGAGGACATTCATACATACATACATATGTACATACATACATACATACCGTATGCATCACATCTTTAAATAGTTCTGACTATAAAAATAAAAAATAACAATTATAATAACTTTGAATAAAGTAAAACGTTAAGGCAGCCATTCCGTCGAGGAGGAGGAGGAGGGAAAACACTCCCGCCGTCCCGTCATACGGAATGGACCAGAATGGAGAAGTTAATAAGTTTATCATGGCTATGGTTGAATGGATATTTTGCCGTCATGGGGGTTTACGCCGCTTACAGACATAATAAAAAAAAAAAAAAAAGCATTGAAAAAAAAAAACCAGACAGACTAAAGATAAGTGAAATGATGAATCAGTCAGTCAGTCAGTCAGTCAGTAACTCTGCGTTCATGCTAGCGAGTGACAAATCGATTTCAGGAACTAAACATTTTGGTTCAGATTTTCAGACAGTTTAAAGTTAAATCTAAACGATAGCGTAAACAGTTTCACGGTTTCTTCCATGTTCCGCTCTTACAGCTTTAGCTCCTTCCTTCAGACCCGTGATGTCATCATTTAATGATCCATCATTAACATACATAGTCCAGGATTCCTTCTTATTTTAGAATAGCAAAGTGCGCCAAGTAACTTACCTAATGTTAGACGGAAGCTGGGACTCTTCAAGCTTATTAATTGTTTTATTGCCGTTAAGAATTTCAACCCATTAAAATTAAAGTCCAATGTTCTGCATCATGTTTCTCCGTAGCTTACATCTACTGTATATTAACTTGTACACCACATGAGGGCGCCCTTAGAGGTCGAGTACACTCGAGCGCACTATTAAACATGAATAGTTTCACTTGTGATATGTTGAGCAGGGGCGTGGCGTCTCTATACCAAAGCATGACAGGTTAATCAACGAAGACTTCATTAAAGAAAAAGAAATAATTAAACAGTCATCATTTTATTGCCTTTTACGGTCATAGAGCTACATACATACGACAGGCCACGCCCACATGCTGCACAACAATCCGTCACTAGTTCACGTCAACGCAGAGTCAGAAGGTCAGTCTGAGAAGCGCGTCCCAGTCACGGGATGTAAAGACCCCCATGAGGGCAAGACTGGACCGTTTCCATCAGACGCCGAGGGAAGAGAGGAGCCACGCCCGCTGTGACACGCCTTCGATCTGAATGGGGTTTCAGGTTTAATGATGGATGTCGGAGAGACCGAGAGTAACAGAGCAGCTGCACAAACACTCGGCCTCAGTGAGATCAGCACCAGGAGCACCACCTCCCTCCCTCCCGCTCTCTCCCTCTCTCTCAGCGGCGTCCTCATATGAAAACAGCTCTCCATTCACTACAGTTTTATCTCTCACACGTTCGACACGTGTCGAGTCAGCTCTCAGTGCCTTTCTGTAATTTTATTACCTTTTTTTCTTTTTCTTTACATCACAGCTCGTCTCGAAGTTTTTACGCTTTAATCCGTCCGTGTGTTTTACTCGACGTAATAAACAAACGAACGTAAAATAAAAATCAACCACAGGATAAAATGTCCATAATGGAATAAATACAAGAGGACCAGCCTCTAGTAAAGACCACGGACACACACACACACACACACACACACACACTAGTTCACAAAATCAGCATGTAGTGATAGGGCTCCAGTGAATGCGGGAAAACAAGTATGTGTGTGTGTGTGTGTGTGTGTGTGTGTGTGTGTGTGTGTGTGTGTGGGCGTGTGTGGGTGTGCGCGAGTGAGTGTGTGTTAAGTCAGCCTAGCTTGACTGCAAGTTCTTTTGTTTAAGCACCACGCAAATAAATTAGGTACAAATGGCTCCTAGGTCTGGCCACTATTAGTTTAAACTGGTGTCGAGGTAGCTAGAGGAACCACACACACACACACACACACACGCACACACACACACACACAGAACACAAACTGTAAACAAACTGTATATGAGTCTGTTAGCAAAGCAACAAAGCTAGCCAGCAACGAATGAAAGCTAGCATTGCCTAATTATTACCTAGTTGACATAATTAGCAAAAATAAAATAAAAATAAGTTCTTTGAACATACTGAATCAGCTGCGTTTTGCATAGCTCTCCCCTATGTCACACACACACACACGCGCGCACACACTCTGTACAGAACGTAAGCACATATAGATGGGTGTATGTAAATAAAGAGCCACAATAGACGCGGCTCTGTGCTAACGCCGCGAGCAGGTGTGTATCCAGCAGAGGGTTTGCATAGCCTCGTTAGCTTTTTTAGTGCACTCCAGCATGACCTCAGCTTTTCCATAGACATTTTTTTAAACCTATGCTAATGCCGCGTGCCACGTCAGGATGTGTGTGTATTGCTCCAGCGCGTAAACCTCAAACAAACGAGTCTGACAAAAAAAAACGTCTGCAGTAGTTTGGCAGGCAGGCGGTGGGTTGTTACCTCACGGGGGAAAGGGACATGCCAGGGGAGGTTGAAGACACACACACACACACACACACACACACACACACACACACACACTAATCTGTTAGATATATTTGCTAATTGTTTGTACTGCATTACTGTAATCAGTGCATGGTTAGTCATTCTGTTAGACTCCGCACAGAATCCAGCTGCGCGTGGCTTTTTATTTTTCCAAAAGGAACGAAAAGTTCTTCTGCGATGGCGGCTAGCTAGCTACGCTAACGCGTAAGCTTGCTAGCTTACGCATTTCGGTTGTAAACACTTAGACTCCACTCTCACTGTAGTGGCGTCCGAAGATAGAAGACCCGGCACTTTTTTTTTTTTCTTCTGAAGATGGGCGTGGTCAGAGTAGGAAAAAAAGTGGCTGAAATCACGAGTTTTAAAAAGTTGGAAACAAATGGGTCCTCTTTGTTTTTTTTAATGTTTTTTTTTTTTTTTTTTTTTTCACGGGTGTGTAGGTCGTGCTGATCAGATCATATGACGCAGGAATTTCCATTTCCAGAGAAAAACAAAAGGGATCGAAACATGCCGAAGGCTCAGTGAGGAATCAGAATTAGCGGCGAGTCCTGAAAGGCGTCCAGACGTTTGGAGATGGTCCTGTGAGGAGGACAAGAGAACGGACGGAGCTCCTCCGCTCGACGTGACAGAGCGAGCGAGCCGGAGCGAGAGCGGTTTAATAGTCAGTGATGGGAGCGAGGTCTCGACTCAGAGTGACAGTGATGTTGGTGTAGAGACTCCTCCGGGCCACCAGGGGGGAGTAGTTCAGGTTGTTCAGACCGTCCAGTTTCTGTCTCTCCTTAGAGTGGCGGAGTAACTTGTACCTGAGAACGTAAAACACACGTGTTTAAAATTATTATTATTTTCTTTAGAAATCATTTTTATCATATATTTAATACTTTATTTTAGAATAGTAACATTTTTTATTAGTAATGACACGTTCATAGTTATGACAAAAAATTATTATAAAAAAAACAAAAAAACCTAAAGTTATTCTTTACTTAATTAATACTAGTCTGAATTGGTAAAAAAAAAAAAAAAAAGTCTAAAGATCGAGTGATGGTTCAAAAAAATCAGTGATGGTTCAAAAAAAGCAATCATACACATTTAAAACTAGATTTAAAAAATGTAAGGAAAGTTACCAACTATATAAGTTACTCTATATTTAAAATACCTAACTAAAAGGTAATAAATAAGTAAATAAAAATCCTGAAAAAAATACCAGTTTACTGTCTGTAAATCAATTAAAAACAAACAAATAAACAATCCAACAACAAAAAACACAGTTTTTACCTTCCTATTTTAAAAGGAAAATAAAAAAAGGACAACAAAATAAATAAAAATAACCAATCATATTAAACTTTAAACCTGTTTGTTTTTTAATAGGTCTATAATCAGTAAATAAATAAATATGAACTGCAAAAACGTAAATTTCTAAAGCTAAATTAAATAATTAACTGATAAATGAATGATTTAATTTGTAAAAACATTTTTGTGCTTCCGTGTTGAGATATTTCACCGCGCCAGCTTAAAGCTTTCTGCTTTTTTCCTCCATCAGGAGTTTTAATGAAACGAACCCTGAAGTCACTCGTCTTCATCACCTTCATCACGTTTCTGCATCTTAAACCTCCAGTGCGGCGCCATTTAGTGTTTCTTTACCTCCGTGATTTAAAAAATCCATTAATGAGTCTTAATGAGGAAAAATAAGGACGAATGTGAGCTGGAGTTCAGCTGTTTATCTCCTGCATCAGAGTTCAGTCCTGTTTATTCAGCATAAAAATCTGAATCATAAAAATATGTAAATAATTGATCAGAATTAGTTTGATAAGTTTCTCTAACGGAACAGTTTAAAAGTCAGATGGTGGAGCCGTCGGCGCCCACGGAAGCAAAGCAAAGTGTGCTGGTGAGGGCAAAAGTTTCTACACACACACACACACACACACACACACACACACACACACACACATACTGTACACACACACATACTGTACACACACACACACACATACTGTACACACACACACATGTACACACACACCACACACACACACACACATACTGTACACACACACACACACATACTGTACACACATATACTGTACACACATACACACACACACACACACACACACACACACACACACACACACACACACACACACACACATACTGTACACACACACACACACACACACACATACTGTACACACACACACACACACACTGTACACACACACACACACACACACACACACACACACACACACACTGTACACACACACACACACACACACACACACACACATACTGTACACACACACACACACACACTGTACACACACACACACACACACACTGTACACACACACACACACACACACACATACTGTACACACACACATACTGTACACACACACACACACACACACACACACACATACACACACACATACTGTACACACACACACACACACACACACAGTACACACACACACACAGTACACACACACACACACATACTGTACACACACACACACACTGTACACACACACACACACACTGTACACACTGTACACACACACACACACACACACACTGTACACACACACACACACACACACTGTACATACACACACACACACACACACACACACACACACAGTACTGTACACACACACACACAGTACTGTACACACACACACATACTGTACACACACACACACACACACACACAGTACACACACAGTACACACACAGTACACACACAGTACACACACACACCCACGGAAAAGCCTTTGTTTAACATTCTACACATCATGAATTCCTGGAAGCTTCTCAACGTTAGAAACCAAAACAAGAGGGAAAAATACAACAGAGCGACTAGAAGATAAAGTTTAATGTTTTAAACGAGGCTGGACGTCTGTAAATGACGAGCCATGACATTTTTTAAAGAATGCTTAAGCAACGAGAACAAAGACTGATGTAAACCGACGATGCTTGAGTTTAATGTTTCACTTTTGTTTCCTTTTTCTTGATTCCCAGAGGAGATAGACATGATATATTTTTCTAAACAGAAATTAGAATCAATGAAAATTAATTTAAAAAAAAAATAAATTTTGAAACGGCTTTTCATACACATGTATAATTCACACACACACACACACACACACACACACACACACACACACACACACACACACACACTGACCTTAACCGTTTCCCTTTATTCCCCTTTTTCTTTCTCTCTTGTTTATTTTTAAAATAATTTTATTCTTTTATCTTGATTAAGATAATTATTTCTATTTTTCTTTCTTGCTCTTTCTCTCTGTTTAATATTTGACCTGTTTTTTTCTCTTTTTGATTATTAATTTGTTAAATTTTCTTTTTGTATTTCTTTATTTTTACTTTGCTATTTCTTTCTTTTCTCATCTTTTTTTCACTATTTCTATAACGCACGTGTTTTTTACTTTTTAAATGAGTTTTTTTAAACTCTTGGTTTATTTTTTTCTCCTCTTTGATCTGACAGTCATTCATTTTTTTCCACTTATTGCATTTCTTTCACTCTATTTTCGCAAACACTTTCTCCCTTTCTGCTTCTCTGTCTTTTATTAACGCAACAAGACTTCTATTAACTTTACTACTATTACTCTTTTTTTTTTGAAGATCTTGGATTTTTTTTCCCCTCTTTCTTTTCCTCTTAACATGGAATTAGTTTCTCTCTTGGTATTTCTGTTTTTCTTTCTGATGATCTTTCTTCCATTTTTGATTTTCTTTATTTTTTTTCTTGATTCTTTTCTCTTCCTTTCTTTTCCTCTTAAATGTTTCTTTTTTAAATTGTGTTATTTCTTCCTTTTCTAGACATTACTTTCATTTTCCTTTCTTTCTTTTTCTTTTTCCTTTATGGAAATGTTTTTCTTTTTTTCTTTCCTGGTTTTTCTGCAATCTTTTGAAAAGGTTAGTTTTGATCAGTGTTGTAGTTATCTGTAATCCTTCCTCTCTCTCTCTCTCAACACACACACACACACACACACACACACACACACACACACACACACACACACACACAGGGCTGCTTTATAAAATGAGCTATAATTTGCCCAGTACAGCGATGTGTTTCTCCCTCACCTGCCCAGGAACTGCACTTCTCCCCGGTGGTGGTGAGGGATGGACCTGTAGCGACCGATGTCACCGGGAGGTCGACTCACTGAGTAGCCGCTGTATTCAACCCTGTCACACACACACACACACACACACACACACACACACAGTATAAAATCACACAATGTCTCACACACACTGAACAGAACAATCAGGATCTGTTAATCTTCTTTAACTCTGTACGAATCCTGACTTTATTTCCCACAATTCTAAACTGATCTCTTGGAATTATGATTTTACTTCCTTGCAAATATGACTATTTCTCACAATTCAACCTTAACAACATTATTTTTCATCATTCTCACCTTAATTCCCAATTTTTTCTTTTTTTTTTTTTTTTTTTACACATTTCTCACAAATCTGACTTTATTGCCCGTGATTGAGGAGAAGCTCCTCGTAATTGTCACCTTATTTCTCTGGATTCCAACTTCATTCATCAGAATTCCGCCTTTACTTGAAGTTGTGACTTTATTCTTTCATTACTTAAATGAAAAATTCCTACTTTTCTCCCTTCGCAGTGCCGAAAACTCCAGAAAATACGCCAATCAGAAGCATGCCGTGCCATAATCAGAATACAGGTGTGTTTTCAATCTAATTAGCTTTGTAGAAGGTGGGTGGAGTTTGGGCGTGGCTTGTGATCTCACCTGTTCCACAGGTCATCGTCCTCGCCCCCCCAGCCCCAGAATGCATTGGGAAAACCGTTGATCTTCTGAAACTGCTGAGCGGTGAGACCGCTCACGCCGCCGAAAAACTCTTCATACGGCAAACTGCAGGAGACACACAAGATACACACACACACACACACACACACACACACACACACACACACACACACACACACACATCAACACACTCAGAGAAAATCTTTTACCAAAACCAGAGGAAATAACAGAACCACACTGTGTGTGTGTGTGTGTGTGTGTGTGTGTGTGTTTTCTCACAAGTAGGAGTATTTGTCGAGTTTGACGGCGAAGTGTCGCGGCATTCCGCTGCAGCCGTAGTAATTGCGGTCGTTCTCCAGGATGTGATCGACGTCGTGGAAGATGAGACAGTCCCACTGCACGTCCTTCATCGCCTCCTTAAAGCCCACGTTAAAGAGCATCGCGCGATTAAAGGGCTCGTCTCCCGCCTGCCGCGCACACACACACACACACACACACACACACACACACACACACACACACACACAGTTACGTTGAGTTATTTTTTAACCTTTAAACTTATTATTATTATTATTATTATTATTATTAAACTATTCTCTCATCTTGTTCTCACCTAGTCGTCCTTTTCTCCTTAATTTTTTTCTCTTTTCTTTCTGATTTAAAAAAAAATTCGTTTCACATTTTTATTTTTTGTTTAGAAATATTCAACCTGTTCTTTCTTTTTTTTATTATTATTATTAATTCTGTCGCATGTTAAAGTTTCTTTTTGTCTTTCTGTAGTTTCACTTTGCTGTTTCTTTCTCTCCTCACCGTTTCTTCCTTCTGATCTCTTCTTTCTTCTTTATTTTGTAACTTGTTAAATTCTCTTTTTTCTTCTTGATTATACTTTTTCTCCTCTTTAAGCTGTCTTTAGTTCATTCTTTTAATTTCTTTCTTGATGTCTTTCATGCTCCATTTTTTTCATACTCTTCTCTGTCTTTCATTATCTCAACTAATTTTATTTCTATTACTCTTTCTTTCTTTTTCTTTCTTGGATCTTGGATTTTTTTTTTTTTTACGTTTGCCCCCTTTTTTTTCATCTTTTCCTCCTAATAAGGGATTTCTTTCTCTCTTGATATTTCTGTCTTTCTTTCTTTCCTTTATGTTTTTTCTTTATGTCCTGAAAGTGTCTTTCTAATATTTCCTTCACCTCGATTCTTTTCTCTTCCTTTGTTTTGCTCTTAAACATTTATTCTTTCTTATTTTGTAATTTCCACTTTCCTAGTCTTTCTCTATGGAAATGTTCTTCTCTTTTTTTTTCCCCCTGGTCTTTTCCAACATGAATCATTTGCTCCGTCCGTCTCCTGGTTTCTTTCTTTCTGTCTAAAGTCTCTGAGCAATCTCAGAGTGGGGACGAGCGCTGTCTCCTGTGCGTCTCAGGCTGCGAGCGCAGGACGAGTCTGGTCTTTCTCACCTGTTCGATGACGTAGAAGCCGAACTGGAGCCGCTGTCTCTGCAGCACCGGGACGAGGTGTCGCAGGAGGATGGGCAGATGCTCGTGACGGTTTCGGAAAGGCACCAGGATGGCCACCTGAGGGAAGGAAACATCGATTCGAACTTTTGCTTTTCACCGCAGAATCTCCACATACAGTCGTTCCAGCACAGTAACTTTTTACTTTGACTTTTTCAGTTTCTCCTTGTTTCCATGGTAACACTGGGAGATTACAGGCTTGCAGAGGTCGAGGTATTACAGCCTGACACACAAATCTCTCTCTGTGTGTGTGTGTGTGTGTGTGTGTGTGTGTGTGTGTGTGTGTGTGTGTGTGCGCGCAGGAAAAAATAAATCCATCACTCCTGTTTGATGTTCCAGACGAGGCAGTTTGCATAACGCTGTCAGCTCGTGTTCTCGCCTCGGGTTCTGAGCAGCTGCCGAGCCGAAGTGAGAACAGCGCAGAACCACAGCAGATCGTTTCCTCACTCTCACACCACTCCGTCTGGACTTACTGAGACGAATTACAAATACTGTCCCTCTGAGGAACCCTTAAAGAACCCTACAGCAGGGCTTCACTATTAGAACGGTCCGAGGAAGCTGAGAAGTGAAGGTGTTTAATGCAGAGCAGAGCTACACTCAGATCAAAGGATGGACGGCTGCGATAATAGAAAAGAAACTTCAAAGTTGGTGGAGAGGGGGATGAAGAAAGATACACAAAGGAACATCAGAAATGGATGAGATGATTTAAAGCCAGTCAGGTTGATGACATCATGGATGGATGGATGGATGGATGGATGGATGGAAAAGTGGACTGGAAAAGGATGGATGAATAAAAAGACAGATGGAGAATGGGTAGAGGAACGGTGAACTTATGAATGGATAAGAAGATTTGAAGGATGAGGGGACGGAGCGATGAGTTGATTCAAAGGTTTGATGGAGGTTAAAGTTGTTAGATGAATTACGGATGAATGGATGGACAAATAGATGGACAGATGCGTGAATGCCTGAACGGATGGATAGATAATTGGATGTGATAACATAAGAGGGCATTAAAGGTTGATGTTTGAGCGAGAGATGAAGAAAGGTGGATGAATGAACACATGAATGGATCAGATGATTCGGAGCCTGTCAAGGTAAAGACTACATGGATGGATAGTAATAGAATCCATCCATGGAAGACTACATGGAAGTGGACTGACAGAGGAGTGGATGGATGGATGGATGGATGGATGGATGGATGGATGGAGGGTTGATGTGTGGGTATGTGGACTGGTGGATGGACGATATATATGATGGACAGATTGATAGAGAGGATGAGGCCATACTGTAGGTCTGATGAGGTTTAGAGACGGATGAGTGGATGTGATCGTAAGGAATGACAGAAGAGTGTGATAGACGGGTCTAAAGATGATTAGATGGATGAATGGATGGATAGACTGCTAGTGCTGGGATGGACAGGTGAATGAGTGAAGGAGAGGGAACCTGAAGAAAGGACAGACAGACAGATAAAGAGATGGAGGGAGGAGGTCGTGGACGTACTTTCCAGCGCGGGATGCAGTCGAGGGGTTTCCAGTGGCCACCGAGGCGGATAGTGGAGTCTGATTTCAGCAAATTCTGCTCAACTTTCTTGAGAGAAATCTCACTCATGTCCACCTTCAGCCTGCCCCCTGAGAGAGAGAGAGAGAAACACAGAGAGACACAGAGAGAGAGACAATGTGTTAATAATACACAGTAATTCTCTTCCACATGGTGATAACATACAGTATTTTAAGTCAACTGCAGTGTGAAGAGGGACGTACTCATAGAGGGCAGTTTCTCAGGACAGACGTTGGTGGGCAGGTACGTGAACCCCTCGGGCAGGTACGGAGTGGGCGGGGCAGCCGTTTCACTCACATTAAAGTCATACTGGTAGTCTGCAGAGAGACAGCAAGAGAGAGAGAGAGAGAGAGAGAAAGAAGAAGAAAAAACACTAAGCATCATCAAACAATTTTGTTTTGATGAAAAAAAAAAAAAATGTTCCAATATTTTCTTCTTCAGTCCTTATTTTCTATCCCTGATATCTTTTCCCAGTTAGAAGCAGGGGGAGCTTTAACCTTCATACTGTACAATTCTAGTGAAACTGTTTTAACATATAAACAAATTACATTTTCACTCTCTCGAACTTCTTCACTTACTTGCTTTGTGCTTGCCAGGGTTGCCAGATCATACTGTTAGAATCCCCCTTAGGATGTTCTGAGACCCCACCCACTCCATTAATAAATTGCACTAATAATAACAACAATAATAATAATAATAATAAATAATAATATCTATTGTTTTATAACACTTGCTCAAGTCAAAGATGATAAAAAAAAAAAAACTAGGTATTGAAAAAAATGCGTTAATATGGCAACACTGTACAGTATACTAAATTTTTCACAGTGTGACAACTGCGACCTAAAACCATCCAATCAGAAACCAGAACAAAGTCAACTCTGATTGGCTGTTTCAGATCGGACAGGAAAGAACCAGAAAGAACAAGAGTGAGTAAAAAACAGGCAATAATGTTCACATCATCAAAAACAAAGAGGGGAAAAAGTATCGCCGTAACTCACATTTCACTCTCATTTAAAGCAACTGAAGTAGAGAATATAATTATTTTACAACTGTATTGATACATTGGACATCCTGAATGTTGTTTCACTCCTTTTCCAAACGTGCAGATTCAGTGTTTACGTAAATGAGCTGCCGCTGAGCGACACAGATGGGGGCGGATCTCTTCTTATATGACGTCATATTAGGGGGCAAATCCTATTGGCTTGTTTAAACCCCGGAGAGGCCCGTCTGAAAGTTTAAACACCACTAAAAAGTGAACATGATCGGTGTCCTTTAAAAGCATCGAGTGTATCTAAGTTCTGTACACACTGAATGATCTAGAGAAAGTTCCGATCCGTGGTACGATCCGAACCCTGAGGTTTGTGATCCGATGTATAACGACTCTGGGCCTCGGCTGTTGTCATGGTTACTATACAGATGAGATGATCATTTTTACCCGCAGAGTAACAAGATTGGGGAAAGAAAAGTGTTCAAATGAGTCACACATACCCGTGTGTGAGCAGAGAGAGAGAGAGAGAGAGAGAGAGAGACGGAGTAAGAGAGGGAGGGATGGTGTTTTCCTGCTCGTGTACTTATTTCCCATCCCTTCGGAAATCTGTCCTTACTGTATGTCTGCGGAGGTGCTGTGCTGTACCTCTACCTGTACCTGTGCCGTTGTTGCTGTAGGCGCTTCTGACCACCTGCTCCAGAACCTGAGCTCCGATGTTCCTCACGTTCTCACGGAGCTGCATTCCCCGAGCCTGCGCCTTGTACACGTACTCGTTCACTACAGGGAGAGACACGGAGACACAAAACCGTCTCAAACTGAATGTCATTTACTGTCAGTTCCTGTCATTCTAAACTGTTTCATTCCTTTTTATATACCAATTTGTATTCCCTAAACAATGGAATGATATAGTTTCTTCATCCATTTCCAGTTGTGTTGTGGAATGTCGATAAACCCAGTTCCTGTTCTCAGCTACAGTATAAACATCCAGACGCTCTTGTTCTGCTTGTCTTATTCCCAAGGAGCCACAAACTGATTGGAATTACAAACCAGCACTGACACTGGAGTCTCCTTCCATAATTTTTCATAATCATCCAAGAGGAAACGTCACCATGTCAACAATTACGCTGCTGTTCGAGTCCCGGCGGGGTGAAGACAGAGGTTTAGCAAACAGAAAAGGAACATCATGTGTACTGTATGGCGTGTGCTGTACTTTACTCTTATGTGACTCGATCACCAAGAGAGAGAGAGAGAGAGAGAGAAAATGACTGCGAAGCCACACAGAAGATAAACACATCCTACTGCAGTGAGTCAACACAAGGAAATAAAGCTGACTTTTGTTCTTCCACCTGCTTTGATCAGTACAGTCTTATTATTTCCTACTAGTGCAAGTACGAGGTTAAAGAGTTTGTAGAAAGAGCTAAAATGTTAAATCTAATAATAATCTGCTGATCTGTAATGTAATGAGTGATGTTATTATTATTATATGTATTATTATTATTAAATTTATTATTATTATTATTATTATTATATTATTATTATTATTATTATATTTATTATTTATTATTATTATTATTATATTATTATTATATATTATTTATTTATTATTATTATTTATTATATCATTATTATTATTATTATTATTATATTTATATTATTATTATTATTATTATTATTATGTTATTATTGTTATTATTATTTATATTTATTATATATTATTATTGTTATTATTATTATTATTATATTATATTATTATTATTATGTTATTATTATTGTTATTATTATTATATTTATTATATATATATTATTATTATGTATTATTATTATTATTATTATTATATTTATATTATTATTATCATTATGTTGTATTATTATTTATTATTATTATATTTATTATTATATTATTATATTATTATTATTATTATTATTATTATTATATTATATTATTATTATTATGTTATTATATTGTTATTATTATTATATATTATATTTATTATATTATTATGATGTTATTATTATTATTATTATTATTATTATTATATTTATATTATTATTATTATCATTATGTTATTATTATTATTGTTATTATTATTATTATTATTGTGTGTGTGTATTATATTATATTATTATTATTATGATTATTATTATAATTATTTCAAGTTGAAGTCCACGTCCATGTGTGTGTGTCTCTCTGTACAGCAGAACTCTCTGTCTCACTTATTAATAGACAGAAATCACACTCTGTAAGGTCGAGTATCTGACGCCTTGTTTACACTAAGTTGTACTTCTTTGGTGCTCAGACAAACACACTCCCTGTTCGGTAATCGGAGAGAGAATCACAGATGAGAAATGGAAAAAGTCGATCAGATAAAGATGAAGTTTCGTCTTAAAACGACTCCGGCGTGTTAAAATTCACTTCTACCACTTCAGCGCTGTTATTTCAGCCAAAGTGAAAATATGAACTAATCCCAGTCAAAATATTCACTTTATCTTTTCTCATTAATATCTATTGGTGCAGGTGTTAGTTTACATTGAGACAGTAGCGCATTAGTAGATTATTTCTAAAGTAGATGATTAAATCCCACACATAACTGTTCATAACATCACTTTTACTCAACATTGTGATTTCACTGATGGTGCAGATTAAACTTCAGCCAGAGATCGAAGTGCTGCAGGAGATTCAGTCAGTTCTGTACAGACAGTTTTGCGTTATATAATGATGTTTTAATAGATATTATTATGTAGGGGGACAATCTGTGCCAGGCGCATCACCACTCATAACGTCACTTCTACTCAAAGTTTCATTAAATTCTATCCAGACAGTTTTGTGTGATGCTGTGAAATAATCTGGCTGGACAGACATACAGACATACAGACATACAGACATACGGCCCTCGACTGCATTAATCTCCTGCAGTAACTGCATTGATGCTGCTTTCAGCTGTTTTTTTCCGTTGAAGGCCGGTGTGGGTCGCGTCCCCTGTGGTCTCCAGTGTTTTAGATCGAGCATGTTAGATGTGCGCACTTCAGCATTACCGCATCGAGCGCGACGAGCAACGGCGCCATCCTTCTGCACGAACCTTCTAAACGCTGGACATCAGGTTTTTAATGCCGTGCACTCCGCAAACAGTAGAGGGCGCTACAAATGACTAACTGCTCGTTTAATTTTAAATCTCATTCTAACATTGCAGGTTTGTTGAGTCCTGTACTTCAGCGGCCCACTTCATCATCAAAGAAACAAACAAATAAATAAACAAACAATACAGATGTTTTTGATGTTACAATGTGCACTGAACAGCCGAAGCCCCCCAGCGTAGCGTAGTCATCAACAAGACATCCTCACCCAGAGAGCGGCCCGCACTGGGCGTTTCCTCTTCTCCACACCGTTCTCTGTAAACCCCAGAGATGGGTGTGTGTTCAAATCCCAGTAGATCAGCAGTTTGGGAAATACTCAGACCAACAAGAGCGCCACGCTCAAGGTCACGTAAATCAATTTCTCCCCCGTCCTGATGTTCGGTTTGATCTTCCGCTTGACCATCGCTGCCATGTGATTGGCTGATTAGATATTTGAGTTAACGAGTTAACGAGCACCTGATTAGTAAATATGTTAATACTGTGCATTATGGTCTTTCTGGCTGTGAAGTCCCGTGGCTGTTACTTGTCTAGAAGAACCTTTAAAAACAGCGTACTGCCGCTTTAAAAACAGCACGCAGGTTTGTATGGATGAACGCGCTCGACCCGTGCTCAGGAGGCGGAGCCTCGCTCGACCGCACTTAACCGTGTGTGTGTAATGTGCAGACTGACAGCAATGCTATTTCCCCACACTGAACAGCTTCACTGTCAGAATGGGCCACGCCTTGTCTGTGTGTGTGTGTGTGTGTGTGTGTGTGTGTGTGTGTGTGTGTGTGTGTCCTCTGCTGGCTGCAAGGCTGTGCTGATAAAACAGAGGACAATGACCGTATACTGCATGAGCTCTGGGAAATGGAATAGCACAGTCCCACCTGGAAACTCTCTTCAGTGTGTGTGTGTGTGTGTGTGTGTGTTTAGTTACTGATTGAAATAAAGACTGTGTATAAGGAGTATCACAACAAATGTACTCAGAGACGTGTTAAAGTAGAAGCGTTAGTGCAGTCATTCCTCCTGATGGCAGATTAAAGGGGCCGTATGTAACATTTCAAAGTGTTTTATTAGCCGTATTTAGCGCATCATTAAAAAAATCCACAACAGTTTTTTAATTAATAATAATTAATTATAATTTAATTAATAACCACACATGTGGTTATGATGAAACACAAAAGGCTTTACTTGAATGCAACAATACCAATATATAAAATGCCAGTATTGGACGTGGAAACGAACATAAAAGAGCTTAAAGAATATGATGAATAAATACTAATTAAAAATGGAAAGATTGAAAGTATAAACATTGACTAAGATAAAATTTTAAATGAACTGATAATATTACTGACTCACTCACTGTTTAAACTGCTTTATTCTGTATTCAGGGCCACAGGGGGCGGAGCCTATCGCAAGTGACTTAGGGCACGAGGCGTTTACACACTGGACAGGGTGCCAATCCATCGCAGTGCACACACACACACACACACACACACACACACACACACACTCACACTCACACTCACACACACTCACACACACTCACACACACTCACACACACTCACACACACTCACACACACTCACACACACTCACACACACTCACACACACACTGCAGACAAATATCCTAATAAAATCCTAATAAAATATTTTCAGCAGTTTAACAGCAGTTATCCAGGCTGCAGCCAGCAGATGGCGCCAAAAACGTCATTTTTAAATCTGCAAAGAATATTTAAATTTCTATATAAATGATCAACCTTTGACTCCTTTGCCCATCTGCTGCTCATTAACTGTGTGTGTTTTTTGTGTCAAGTTATTGCTATGAAATGAGACGGTAATTAATGGTCACGGAGCAATTTAAGGAAACAGCATACCGCCGCTTTAAAGGCCACGGATGAACTCAGTAATACAGGAGATGTGCTGGTAGTTTTCCTCCAACCATTTATGTTTCTGCATATTACTACGTACACACACGCTCACACACACACACTCGCGCGCACACACACACACACACACACATGCATACGAACAGCAGGAAATAAGCAGGTGCTGTCACTTTCCTGCAGGCCACTGATTTGAATCTGCCAAGCATTTGCATTCCAGAGAGAGAGAGAGAGAGAAAGAGAGAGAGAGAGAGAGAGAGAGAGAAGAGAAGAGAAGAGGAGAGGAGAGAATTTAAGAGACGACTAGACTTTAAAGTCGTGTTTGTCTGCGTTTGTCTGTGTTTAATTTATCGTGCTGTGCTGTGAGGCTGTGAGTTCTGGCCTCTGATTGGTCAGAAGATGGATGGATGAATTTTCTGTTAATATGACGAAACATGCTCATAACACCTCACACACACTCCCACACACACGACACACACAACCTTCTGGCAAAATACGTCCATTAGTGCTGATATTATGAAATCTTTTTTGTCTTAAAATAATTAAATAATTGAATTCAATTTATAAAAAATAAAACTAAGATACTTTTGCTTTTAGTTCAATTTATGTTTTCAGGAGAAAAATAAATAAATAAATAAATAAATAAATAAACCAGCCTCGGGAATGTGTGCTGTAACAAACTCAGCGCTTTCTGATTTTTATTAAACATTTCTGGAAGGAGTTTTTAATATTAAAGTTAATGTTGCTCAGAGATTTTGATTGACTGATTGATTGAGTTAGTTATTTAGTTAGTTAATTTTAATAATAAACCTGATATTGTGGACTGATCCGTGACCAGAGATCTTTGGTCCTCTAATAATCTCCCTGTGCTTCCAGGAAGGGGTTTATTTATACTGCGGTCACATGACATTTTTCAGGACGCAGGTCTGCTTTACTCACGCTAGTGGAATCTGAACGGATTCGGGAGTTTCACTGTGACAGGGCGTGGCCACTCCTACACTCACAACTTTAGCTTTTTTCAATTCAGACTTTTTTGCCGTGCTTCAATTTTTTTTTTTTAATCCACAATTTAATCCACGTCTCTTCTAGTCGAGATCAATTCAGGTGTCAAATAAATAAAGCTTCCGACGTGCGGCTCGTGTGTCGCAGGGCTTTTTCTTGCCTTTTTTATTTTGTTAGTCAGTCGGTCCTTAATCACCTACTGTATGTCTAAACTGGGCCGGCTGAGCGTACGGGGGCGGAGCCACAGCTGGGTCAGCTGGATCAGAAAATGAGTATAAAGTCCATGATTTTAACTGGAGGCTTTCTTTACCAGTGAGGCGCGGTGCAGCCTGCAAATTTACAAAATCGAGATAAAAACATAAACATAAACACGGTATGAATTGAACCGGCTCTTAGGTATCATATGCATATCGTATCGAGTGTCTCTGGTGATTCCGTCCCTAATATATACAGCACCGTCTCTCTTTTCATATTATTAAAATGAATTATTTGTATTTAAATGAATGAAACGATGTAGATTAAATGAAAGAAATTCAGCATCAGCATCAGCAGTAGACTAATCACCTCCTGATCGTCTCTCATCTTCTCCACCTCTTTCTCACTGACTCAGGACTGACGTTAGGTGTTTTTAATGCTCGAATGGTTCAAGGTCATTGTGTGTCTTAACAAAACCAAAGACATTGCTCTGAGACTGCTCAGGGACTGGAGTGGACATGGGAGACAAAAACGTCCTTCAGGAAGCCTGGAGAACTGTTCCTCAAGACTGCACTAAACACACCAGAAAGTCTGGAGCTCTGGAAGCAGGATATGCAGAAACGGTCTCGCTGGAGTTCTGGTTAGCGGAGTGTGAATAAAACCGTAACTGCAGGAGGAGCATCGCGTGCCGACCTTCTCAGCCGAGAGACAGCCGAGAGACAGACGAGAGACAGACGAGAGACAGCCGAGAGACAGACGAGAGACAGCCGAGAGACAGACGAGAGACAGACGAGAGACAGACGAGAGACAGCCGAGAGACAGACGAGAGACAGCCGAGAGACAGACGAGAGACAGACGAGTCCGCGCTGAGTGTGAGAAGACTATATGATGATGTCTGACACCGAGGTCCCGCGGGTGACGTCACTCTGTCCGGTCCGCGTTTCTAACGGGTTTATCTCTTATATTAAAATCATAGGAACATTCAGAGCAGCAGAACGATGTCAGACCTGTTAGTGTAAATAAATGCAAATCTTAAGGTTGGGAATGTAAACTGAGCCTTTTTTTTTTTTTTTTTTTTTACCATCTAGTCAACGGTATTAATGTGCCGTCCTGCAGCTCGTCTCTTCTACACCCTGCACGCTCTTTTCGCTTCATTTGAAGTTAAATGTATTTATTTAGATCAGGACTGAAATGGCGGCGAGGCTCAGCATCAGATCGGCTGGTGCGCCGCGAACAACATTCCTATTTACATGTTTACATTTTACGCAAGAAATATTCTGTTCGTTCGGGGACAAAGGCGTCCCACTATACATGTAGGAAATGGACGTGGACTGTTTGCTTCAGGGTGTATCGTGCGATGAGATTACACCGTCATGCTGACGTCACAGTTACTCCGTTCACTGCGTAGTAATAATGAAACATTGATTCTAATAGCAGGGCTTTTAAATGATGTCATGAAGAGGAAGGAGCCCCGCCCGTGTGTGTCAGGAGGACCGGATGGGCTGAGGCGGCGGCCGGGGTTCAGACGCGATTCGGACATTTTTACTGCTTTGTGGGCGTGGCTAGTTGTGAAAACAAATGTAAAAATGCTCGTTAATGTGAGGCTAAATTGTTTAAAAAGCTTATAAACACACACACACACACACACACACACACACACACACACACACACGTTTGATCATGAGGACATCCAGAAACATTTGTAAATCGAAGGGAATTTTAATCTTGGTTTGGACGTGAAAACTTTTTTTCACATTACAACATTTATTTATTTATTCATTTATTTATTCTATTATTTATTTATGAAAAGATGTGCGAATTAAAACATTTAAAGATTAGTGAAATTTGAGAATCGCGGATACGAATGTTCGTTTGCGAGATCAATGTACTTCTCAATAAGGATTTGATTTTATTCTGTACTGTAAATTGAGTAAATATTTGAGTTACTTATTTCATTATACCCAGCGTAAGTATTTACACCCCCTAGATTAGTACGTAGCATTACAATCATTTACAAATGTATTACGTCATAGTTTATGGTTCGATGGTTCTCGACTTCATTCAGAATTTCATTCATACTATTAATATTTACGTTCGATCAACAGATAAAGATAAAAAAATCTCACTGCATCCATTTTGCCTCAGCGTGATTCACAAGGACATTTCAGTTTTAATCGTCTTTAATCCTGAAATAAAACCTGGAGCTGGCGACTCTTATGGTGGCCATCGTTATGCGTTTGAGAGTCGCACTGATGGCGTTACACACCATAAAATTCCAACCTCCACCCCACACACACACACGCACGCACACACACACACACACACACACACACACACGTACACACTCCTCCTATCTCGACCCAGCAGAAGAGCTTCACTGCACAGGCAATTACGGATGTATTGATTCACGCTTTTGTGCAGATGAAGGACGTCGGCCATTTTTACAGCTGGAGAAAATGTCGTTTTGGCGTCCACCCGGGCGGACTGCTCACGCGCGCTTTTCCCTTTGTCCCCCCCGTCTGACTCTGACACGTCCAATTTCTTTTCTGCTTGAGGTGCAGTTTGTTAAATTCCCGTTTCAGACGGCTGCGCTTTGCTGACGGACTCGGCGCCGCTCCTGGGCCCGCGGGACTCGACTCGCACCCTACACCTGCTCGGGAAGTTAATCGCTTTCATTTTTTTATTTATTTTCGGCTACGAGGTCGTGATCATGATTGATGATGTGAAACACAGGGGTTTGCAAATGATAAAGAGAATCCGTTTAAACTCCTGCGCTCAGGCTGTTTGCGGCGTATCGATTGGAGCGCGTTCGGGAACAGATCCCATTTATTTCTCCAGGCCCTGAGGGGAGCCAGAAACGGCCGAGTGCTGAGCGAGGAACCGTCGATACGCAGCCGGCTCGTGTAACACACACCGGCCGACACACTCTCGAACGCGATTAGCGCGCTTTATTGGCCAAGGCTGCGGTCCTTTCTCCTCAGCTTCACCGCTAATCACAGAACACGAGAACACGAGCGTAATGACGATCCAACGGCCGTGAATCGAATCAAACAGTAACGATAATCAGAGCAGCGACACGGCGCAATATTAATCATCACGTGCGTGCGATAATCTACACATTCTTTTCTCCTGCTGTGAAGAACATCACGAGGGCAGAACACATGGTAGCTAGACACACCGCGAGCTCATCTGATTAATAATGTGATTTTGAATACAGTAAAAGATGCCGTTATGAAAGTGGTTGCCAGGTATTTCAAAAAATAAGTAAAATAAACATTTTAGTAAAATCAACATTTTAATAAACAAATAACTAAAATAAACATCGGATATCAAGTTAATCATGCTGTAATAATAATTTTTAAAAAGCCTAAACCAAACATTAATTTCTACATTATATGAATGAGATGTTGGTGTGATTTCCGGTATTATGGTATTTTTGATAATTATGATGTCACAATACACTTTCATTTCTTTCTATCATTTTTTTAAAAATAATTACAAACTCACATGAAACAGATTTAATGAACAAATGTATCTACATAATCACTAAAATTAAATGAAAAAATAATGTGAGTGTTAAATACCTTTTGTATATTTTATGAATAAATTATAAAAATGTAAAACAAACACATTTTCTATTTCAAAACAATTCATATTTTATTATAGTTTATTCATATATATTTTTATTTATTGTGGAAATCTATTTAAAAGTATATTAATGGATTATATTACTAGGATATAATATATTTTAACTTATTAGGATACATTATATTGTAGAGAATATATTATATTTCTGAGGATTAGATATTTTCTATATATTTTTATTTATATAATCCCTTGACATGTAAAACATAAATGTAATTTTTATGAATATGCTTTATGAATTCCTGATGCCAAGCAAACCGTTAAAGAAAGAAATAAAAATTGCCTTCCAATTTTCTTCACAGACCTACCTCCTATACATTTTTGTTGAAGTTTTGCACCTTCTTTGAAAGGGTGCCAGTAATTTTGATGCTTACACCTGGGATTGACATTTCGGCCTTCTTTCAGTCACTGATTCCCGTTAATAGGTGAGAGATTTTATCACCCTGTTATTTATCTCTAGCCGGTTTATCAGGAACGCGCCGGTGTTCTTTAGCCCGTCAGCGGTTTTTAGCGTAATAACGATCCTAAAGCTAACGCTAATTCATCTCACGAGAGTCATTAGTGCGAGGAAATTATTAATTCTGTGTGCGTCACAAGGTAAAGTTCAGATTCGGCTTCTTGCTCTTGAACAGTGTTTACTCTTTAAAATGCACAAGTGGGCGTGGCCACTGCACGTGTCAATCAGTGCAGGCTTGTGCTTTTAAATGTTATTAGCACAGACTGTAACATGAGCTGGACAAACCCTTGGTGATGTCACCCGTAGGTTTACTGAAGAGCAGTTTTGAAGCTTAGCTGTAGGAGCTCTGGGCGTCGCCGACTCCGCCCAAACACCGATTAATCCATACATCCATTAACTGAATAGAGCGGAACCTCAGCATAACAATTCCCTCTCTTATGAAGTTTCCCCTTAAGAATTATAATTTTGCAAGAAACTTGCCTGGGCATTGTTCGGCAAAAAAAAGAACAAACCGAAATGAACCCCGGCTAAGTCGAGCGTACTTCCGGAAGCCGCTCAAAGCTTGTGGACAGCAAAGCAAAAAAAGTTTACATATTTTTTATGTGTTTTTTTTCCCTTTTGTTGCATTTTGTGTGAGATTTTGTAAGGCTGTAGCACCGCGGGTGCCAAGAATGTTAGCAAGGATGGTAGCAAGAACAAAAGGGAGACGCTTTCGGTTCGGTCTTTAAAGCAGGTTTAAAGTCTATTTAGTTCAAAATTTTTTCATGCCTTTTCTAAATGTTTTGATTGTTTTGATATGCAAAAATATGATTATAGTGTTGGATATTAGGAATATTGCTAATATTTTTGGGTGGCTGGAACAGATTATCTGTATTTACATTATTTCCTATGGGAAAATTAGTTTCACAATACAACATTTCACCTTAAGAACTCGCCACCGCGACGGATTAAACTCATATGCCGCGGTTCTGCTGTACATGTATAAGGAAAGAGTTTAACCTCTGACACTGGAGACTCCTGACACAAACATACTGTAGCATATTTATCTACACACACGTGACTTCTGTCAGAGCTTCTGTTCATGAACATCAGTGCCATGAAATAAAGGTTTTGTGTTTTGTTTTTTTTTGTTGCTTTTTTTGTTTTTTTATTATCTTGAAGCGAATGAGATTCTCAGGACATTGTGAGTCACACATTCTCTTCCACTGTATTTCAGCTGAACTTCCTGAAACTGCGTCTGACTCACATCACCTTTATGTGGTCATGTAGGAAAAATGCTTTTACAAAACTGGTAAATAGGTCACAACAAACAAACACACACACACACACACACACACACACACACACACACACACACACACACACACATACTCACATAAACACGCAAAAGCCACAAACCTGACTTAAATAAGTAAACTGGAGACTATGCTTGTTTCTGACATTAGCCTCACACAGACCCACACACACACACACACACATATACAGACACACACATACAAACCACAAGCCAAATGTCTGCAGTGTGGTGGAAATTCTTTACATTTTGCCCTGCTCAAAGCAAGAATGGCCAAGAAAACACACACACACAGGCACGCACACACGCACACACACGCACACACATACACACACACATACACACAAGTAAGGATCTGATTTGTGCAGGTCTTGTGACACCACATGCTCACATCATGGTCACATGAACTGCACAACTTTCATTTAATCCTGTGTAAAAGTATATGCACCCTAAGTGTGTGTGTGTGTGTGTGTGTGTGTGTGTGTGTGTGTGTGTGTGTGTGTGTGTGTGCGCGTGTGTTTAATGTTTGCGGCTAAAGAAAGTCTTTCAGAAGACACTTTACACACTCTACTTTGATTTAAACTGCTTATACGGAAATCCTAAACAACTCGTGCTCCTGGATTACACACACACACACACACACACACACACACACACACACACGCACACACACACGCACACACACACAGGTTTCACCTGTCAGACGCTGTGTTGTTAGATAATACATGTGTTTTATTAGTGACCTGGAGCATGTCTGTGTGTGTGTGTGTGTGTGTGTGTGTGTGTGTGTGTGTGTGTGTGTGTGTGTGTGTGTGGTCTAAATAGACAAGGAGTCATTGTTTACTGTCACCTCGTTTCCTAATGACTGTTTAGAATCAGTTTGGAAAAGTTCTGTTCCCCTTTTTCTCTCTCCATCTCTCTCTCTCTCACTCACAGACACACACACGCACACACACACACACACACACACACACACACACACACACACACACACACACACACACACACACACACACACACACACACGCAAAATGAACAATAACAAAGCCCTGCCCATTTTCTCCCGAGTGTGTGACCACGATAACGTTAACGTCCGGCAGTTGGGAACACGCAACCGCTGAGACGTCAGACTGACTTTCACTGAAGTATGAAGGCTGTTAATAGAGTTTCTGTTCCTCTGCTTCAGTGTCTGAGAGAGAGCGAGACGGAGAGACAGAGAGAGAGAGAGAGAGAGAGAGAGAGAGGAGAGAGAGCGAGACGGAGAGAGAGAGAGAGAGAGACAGAGAGAGAGAGAGAGAGAGAGAGAGAGAGAGAGAAGCTGAGGCGGAGAGAGGGAGAGAGGAGAGAGGCCGGAGAGAGAGAGAGACAGAGAGAGAGGGAGAGAGGGAGAGAAAGAGAGAGGGAGAGAGGGAGAGAGAGATAGATAACGCTTTTCCACAGTCTGATGCTACCTCTCTCTCGGCCGCTCGTTTGTCAGTGTGCTGCAGAAGGGGCGTGTCCTCCGGGGTTACTTCAGGCCACAGTGTTGAAGTGCACTTGCGCATGATGCAACGACAGACTGCACGTCATCTGACTTTAGAGCTGCAGCAGGTATTTAAAGCTCATAATAACACCTCAACACTACAGTGTAATAAACGATTCCATCCTAAAGTCCGATCGTGATCATTCGCTGCATTTAGACAGACTTTCATGAAACTCAGTTCAATCTCTATTCTTCTATCACTCTTCCCCACAACAACCAATCACTGATCACTATTCCACTCAGCAACCAATCACTGATCACTATTCCCCACAACAACCAATCACTGATCACTATTCCACTCAGCAACCAATCACTGATCACTATTCCCCACAACAACCAATCACTGATCACTATTCCACTCAGCAACCAATCACTGATCACTATTCCACTCAGCAACCAATCACTGATCACTATTCCTCACAACAACCAATCACTGATCACTATTCCCCACAACAACCAATCACTGATCACTATTCCCCACAGCAACCAATCACTGATCACTATTCCACTCAGCAACCAATCACTGATCACTATTCCACTCACTGATCACTATTCCCCACAGCAACCAATCACTGATCACTATTCCACTCAGCAACCAATCACTGATCACTATTCCACTCAGCAACCAATCACTGATCACTATTCCCCACAGCAACCAATCACTGATCACTATTCCACTCAGCAACCAATCACTGATCACTATTCCACTCAGCAACCAATCACTGATCACTATTCCCCACAGCAACCAATCACTGATCACTATTCCACTCAGCAACCAATCACTGATCACTATTCCCCACAACAACCAATCACTGATCACTATTCCCCACAGCAACCAATCACTGATCACTATTCCACTCAGCAACCAATCACTGATCACTATTCCACTCAGCAACCAATCACTGATCACTATTCCACTCAGCAACCAATCACTGATCACTATTCCACTCAGCAACCAATCACTGATCACTATTCCCCACAACAACCAATCACTGATCACTATTCCCCACAACAACCAATCACTGATCACTATTCCTCTCAGCAAACAATCACTGATCACTATTCCCCACAACAACCAATCACTGATCACTATTCCTCTCAGCAAACAATCACTGATCACTATTCCACTCAGCAACCAATCACTGATCACTATTCCTCTCAGCAAACAATCACTGATCACTATTCCACTCAGCAACCAATCACTGATCACTATTCCCCACAACAACCAATCACTGATCACTATTCCACTCAGCAACCAATCACTGATCACTATTCCACTCAGCAACCAATCACTGCTCACTATTCCACTCAGCAACCAATCACTGATCACTAAGAAGTTTATTAAAACATGTAAAACGTGTGTCATGGCTTCACGCTGCAAATCCGTCTGTACACAGTCAGATTAATTAGAGATGGAGTCAAATGGAGATGATGAGTGACGCCATGACAACGCTATCAGCCCCGTTCCCTGTCTCCATGACGACGAAGTAGAAAGGCCGCGCCTGATTGGTCAGCTGCCATCTGCACCGTGATTGTGCGCTGATAAAATGAGAGCTGCGGGATTTCCTGGAACTGTTGCTTAATAAAGCTGTTATAACACACAGGTTAACAGAGGGACAGCTGATCAGATGAAGCGATGATTAGATGAACAGATAAACAGACATTTTATTTTGTATGTATAAAATATGCAGAATAAAGGCATGTGGGTAACTGTGGGATTTTTTTTTCTGTAATAATCAGAGCCACTTCCTCTTTATCCTGATCGCTGTCTCCTGTGCTGCACTGATCCTGAGTCAGGTTTTTCCTGTTAAACGTGTATAAAAAAAAAAGAACCACACCTGACTGAATAGAAACTGAACCAGAATCAGCTTTAACCTCGACAACGTGTTATTCCTGCCGCCTGGACGTCGCGTCCTATACAGCAGCGTCACACAGCCGAGCAACTGCAGAATGGAGCTCAGGATGGATGAATAAACCTGTTCTAATCTTTATAATAACTGTGTGGAAGCGTTTGACGAGGGTGCACGGGCACCGACACGATGACGGAGAGTGAAGCTCATAAAGTGTCCGTGCATTCCTACAAAAACAAGCTCAGGTCCATAGAGATCTCTACAACACGATCATAAAGTCGTATCATAAAAAGGCCATTTTTCTTTCTAAGAGTGCACACTCAGCAACAGATAAACTACTAAAGAACCTAAAGAGTAAAGATCAGTGATATAAAAACTCCAGCTTTAGTTTCATTCATTATGTTAAAAGAAAAAAGAATTCTAGACCCCTTGACTGTTCTTTTGAGGTCTTTTAAAGCTTCAACGTGCAGAATGTTTCTGAAGATTTTTGAAGATACACTAAGATACTCAATAAATAACCTTTTGTTACATTAAATAATTACACAGTTAGAAAAAAAATGGTTCATTAAAGAGTTCGTTTAATAATAAAGCATTGTGCAAAAATGTATTTATTGTAGTACTGTAGTGCTAATAAATATCTTCTTGTTTGTCTTTCATCTGTTCCCTTTCAGGGGTCGCCACAGCGAATCATCTGCCTCCATCTAACCCCATCCTCTGCACCCTCTTCTCTCACACACACTGACTCCATGTCCTCTCAGTTCCAACCTCAGCATCCTTCTACCGATATGCTCACAATCTCAACTCAATCTGGCCTCTCTGACTTCATCTCCAAAACATCTAACATGGGTTGTCCTTCATTCTTGTCACTGCCAAAGAGAACCAAACAAACTCAAAACAAACAAACAAACAAACAAACAAACAAACAAACAAGCAAAACCCTTCCCTATAGGTCAAAGGCAACCCTTTGACCTATGGTGCTTCTAGTTAGTAACCATAGTAACACCGTGTAAGGATCTATCCAATGATGGAATTGTATGATTTGGAATGAAATGTTGTTTCTCCAGCAGTATACTGTAGTGTGACACGAGATAATATGGCAGACAAAAGAACGTGCAAACACACAACAGTGTGAGATCTTGAGTTGTTCCTCTACTACTGTCTTTAAAGGGTCGGGACATGTTTATCAATTTCAATTTCTGGAAGTTCAATTAGCAGAACCAGAGTAAGCTCTGACATGTGAGCTCTGAGACTCGAACACAATGTAAAACGCATGCGTATGAGGACTTTGGTCTGAGATTGTAAAACAAAGGAGTCACGAGATTTACACTCAGGAAGCTTATATGCAATGGCGTGAGGCTAAAAATGTTCACAGCTGCAATCAGATCTGGCTAGACACGCCCCATCTCCATCGCCGCCGCCGCCGCCGCCGCCTCTGTACGGCTTTCCCTCGTATCGATCCGCAGCATGTCTGCGTCCGCTGAGACTCGGGACCGATCCGTCTTTAACACGGACGAGTGTAAAAGCCTTGCACGCGGTGTAACACGATCTCTGTGGCACTCATGCAGCTCTGTGTGCGTGTGAGTCTGTGTGTGTGAGTGTGTGTGTGTGTGTGTGTGTGTGTGTGTGGGAGAGTGTCAGACAGGAAGAAGGAACTCAAGGTCGATGGCTCTGACTGATGCAGCTACTCATTCACTTTGTTCTCAGAACACGGCCGCAGCGCGACGTCCTCGCTCGGCTTTTAGCCGTGCTTTCATCTAGAAGAGTGTTTTCTCGCGTCTCTCTCTCTCTCTCTCTGGACGCGTTTTCTTCTCCTCATCTTCACGTACAACTTTATCTACAGCAAGCAAATGATCATGCAAACCAAAGATGCGTCACTGTTCACTTGTTTGCGAGTGATCATGCAAACGAGTCGGGAGTCTCCATGCTTTCCCTTCACTTTCCCACAACACGTTTCCTCATATAGGATGCTGAGTGTCTGGCTCCGCCCACTAAGCTAATCATGTCTAGCACAGAAATGTTTGTTATGTGTGTTATGTTATGTCTCAGTTAGGAATCATGATTCTTTCTTGCCTCGCCGCACTGCATCCAAAACCGATTTTTCAATGATTTATTACATTTATAATAGAGACGCACCGGTCGATCAGACAGTGACCGGAATTGGCCGGTTTTTAGTTTGACCAGACATGACAATGACAATAATTTAAAGTTATTGTTTAAATGCTGCATTTTTATAAGGAACGATATGAGAACCGGGCGACATTTACATTTAATAATTCAGGTGTGAAGCTTTTGAGTTATGATGAGTTTTTGATTATTTTAAAGGTTCAAGGTCATAAAATTGTAACAAAATCGAGAAAAACAGTAACATTGAATTGGTATATTTATAAAATAATGATCGATACAGAATGGCAATATTAATGAATCGGCACTGAGGTGAGAACACCGTATCCGGAGGTGCCTGGCGATTCCCGTCCCTAGACATACGTGACACGTTAGTAATACGCACATAATGCTAACGACACTCGCGTCTGTCATTTCATCCATTAAAATCGGATGGTGCCGAACAAACTGGGACACGACAATGCTCGAGTATTTCTTCTGTTGTTTCTGACGGTAGCGCATCGCAGAGCAAGAATGCGGAACTCACACACAACGCGTATCGTATCGCATCATATCGTATCGAACACATTCCCATCTTACACATTCCACACTTTCACCTACTAGTTCATTCAAGCTGATGCGGTTCAGCGTTGGACTTATTTCGTGCTACAAACATCATCACACTGAGAGCGGGTATAAGAGGATTCAAACTCGGAAACTTTCCACTTTAAAAGGAATAAAAGGGAAGCGTTGTGCTTAGAAATGTATTCTTATCCAGACATCTAGCATGTTAAGCCGTCGCATCGTGCAAACCATCTAATGATAGCGATCTGCCAGTGGCCTTTTCAGTAATGTCAAAAATGCAACCCAAAGTTTTATTGACTGCTGAAGCGGAACTCCTTTGACGTTTCTCACTCATGTGACGGTCGTTAGAACAAAAGCAGTTTGTAGCCTGGCGCTGAAATGCTTCAGATTTGGATACGGATCCATTAGCCATGACGTCACTTGCATTAAAAACTAGCGCAATCCAACATGCCGCCGCTAACTATAGGATCTACTGTGATCTATAGTCAAGTCAAGTCAAGTCAGTACACAGTGACCAGGACCAAGGTGCTGCATGAAACACAAATTTACATCATAAATTAACAGAAAACTGACTAACTAACTCAGAAGCCTAATTAGCTGGCTAGCCGAGACACATTGACACATTGACATGACAACATAAATGAACAAAAAACGAACTAGCTAACTTAGAGACCTCATTAACTGGCTAGATCTGTATCTGAGAGTTTTACGCACAAAGACAAGCAGCATGCAATATTTATTCATAATTTATTATAAAACTGTATGATCTATAATTTACATGTATGTTATTTATTTATTTATTTCAGTGCATTTTGTTCCTTTTATATGTGAAGAGAGTCGCTCAGAATCTCCTTCGCTTTTGAAATAATATAACATATAGAAATTAGCGTTTGTGTTGTTTTATTACCTTAACAAATCAAACTAGCGAATTACAATCCACTACACCGTACAGATGTCACGCGTTCATGACCTGGAGTTTAGCATCTTGTATCTTGTTTGCATGAACAACTGCTGGAGTGTGATCAAGTAAAATGAAATAAAATGCAAAATAAGTCCTTGTTCTGGATCGAGTGCTATTATTCCGTTCTGTTTAATTAATCCAGCTTTTAAGAGTTTGACTTCTTAATCTTTTTTTCTTCATAAATCATCAGACTAATATAAATTTTTTTTTTTTTTCTTTGCATTTAAGGGCAAAGCAGAAATAACAGTGAATATTTTCTATCCCATATATATATATTTTTTTTTTCAGGTTTCAGTGTGGGCTCGTGTTTAAAAGCTCAGAAGATGATGGTTTAGTAAATACTAAAGACTCTGTAAACCCTGTGAACAGCGGAAACTCTCGTCTCAGAGCTGCACACATTCCTCCGTCTGTGTCTCAGAAAACACACCACACTGCACGCTGTGTGAAACATCTGACGTTATTTCACACTTGGAGAAGACCAAACCAAGTGTGTTTCTCACTGAGGTTACAGTTGGGACGTCGACGATGAGCTTCGTCTCTGAAACACGTCCACGCAGCAGAAACTTCACACCAGGTTCCTCTGAGGTTCCTGCAAGCGTCTAACCTCCTCATTGTGATTTGTTGCTGGAGATCTGGAAGAACCTGCGACTGTAATGTAGTTCAGTGTGGACACATTATGTTTTTTTGCACACACACACACACACACACACACACACACACACACACACACACTTTTTTTATATATATGGAGCAGTGTTAAGGGAAATGCATCATATACCTACCATGGTGAACCGATGTGAGAAGAGTTCCTACGCTGTGTGTGTGTGTGTGTGTGTGTGTGTGTGTGTGTGTGTGTGTGCATGCACATCAGCATGTGTGCCGTGATAAAGCATTTATCTTATGCTGCGGCATCATAGCCTCCCATACAAGGATAGAAAGGTAAGGATAATAGGCCACGCCTCCTTCACAAGGTAAGAAAGGTAAGGATAATAGGCCACGCCTCCTTCACAAGGTAAGAGAGGTAAGGATAATATGCCATACCTCCCATACAAAGATAGATAGATAGATAGATAGAGATAATAAACCACACCTCTTTTACAAGGCTAGTGGGGTACTGATAATAGGCCACGCCTCCTTTACAAGGATAGAGAGGGACTGATAATAGGCCACGCCTCCTTTACAAGGATAGAGAGGGACTGATAATAGGCCACGCCTCCTTTACAAGGATAGAGAGGGACTGATAATAGGCCACGTCTCCTTTACAAGGATAGAGAGGGACTGATAATAGGCCACGCCTCCTTTACAAGGATAGAGAGGGACTGATAATAGGCCACGCCTCCTTTACAAGGATAGAGAGGGACTGATAATAGGCCACGCCTCCTTTTCAAGAATAGAAAGATCTAGAAATGAAGCATTAGACATTTTTTAGGGAAGGCAGGACTGGAGAATCAGCTTTAAGAGTCTGGGAAGCTGAGGGCGAGTGAGACCTACAGTTAGCGGTAATGTAACCTGCTGGATTTCAGCCGCCGGTAAACAACAAAGAAGAAAGCCACGCCTACTTCATTAAGGTACAGAGGGCACGTTACACCATGACACAGGACCACGCCCTCTTCCCCTTTATCATGTCAACGCTTACTCATTTGGTGACGACTCTGCAATGGAAACCAGCTCACTCCTGGTTAATTATTACTGAGCCGCGGCTCGTCAGGTGTTCGCGCCCCTCAGGCGGGTGTTTGGGAAATCACGGGGGGAATCGATGTCACAGTGACGTGCAGTCACGGCGAGGACAAAACGAAGTGACAGCTCATGTGCTGTGTGTTCAAATGTTTACGGTGAGCAGAGGACACACACACACACACACACACACACACACACACACGATAAACACAATGCTCACAGGAACCAAGCACGCACCTGGGTGCTCCAACCGACATTTTCCTTCACTGCGACAGGATTCCCAACCCCCTCACCGCTCATCTGGGGACGTGTGTGTGTGTGTGTGTGTGTGTGTGTGTGTGTGTGTGTGTGTATGAGTAGGAATTGGAAGTGGAAGAACGGTTAGAGATCATATGGCTTCCTGTTTTATTCTCAGCTGAGGATGCATGTACACGTCCTGTGTCGTGTTGCTCCGCCCCCTGTGTGGGGTAAATTTCCAGGAAAGAGTCATGACGTCATCACGCTCGCGCAGAAAGTGCCAGTTTTACTCCAAGGTCCAGCGAAACCCCCTCATACACTCATCTGGTGCTGCATCTATAATTAATCAGTGTGTCTAGTTTCAATGATGTCATGCTTTTACAGGAAGCCGCTGACGCTCCTGTGGGTGTGGTTATGGTAATTAGGTAGATGGATATTCTTCTGATAGCTGTACAGCGGAATACTTCTATTCAAGCATGCGTGAAGTTTTACTATAGTATAGTTATATATTTTTTTATATGAAATACAATTTGAATAATATTTTAAATGATCTTGATTTTCGTTCTCACATAAGTATTCCGCGCTACGCGTCCCTGTGAACGAGCCGTTGCTATAGAAACAATAAGATATGGTAAAGAACGTATGGTATATAAACCTGCGCTACCATCAGAGCTGCTGTTATAGAGAGTTAATCAACACCTTGAACCCGACAGCGCCGCGATCGTGTCAGGTATCGCGATACTGGTATCACTGTGTCGCATCGTATCGACGAGACGCGATGAAGAATCACACGGTACAACTCCACATCATGGTCCAGGACATGACAGGAAGCGTGTGTGTGAGAGTGACACTCATAACTATTTTAGCCTCTTTTATGTTTTATCTTCCTCTTTCATGTTCATGTTGAATAAACTCTCACTGATGAAACAACGTGGACTATAAATACGGCAGCGCATGTCGTTCCTCTGTGGCAGCTCGAGCGATGGAAATAAGAGAAGCTGTGAGTCATCCTTATCAATACTGGACATCTTACACTGTCTTCACAGCTGGTTTCCTCAACACACACACACACACGCACACACGCACACAGACACACAGACACACAGAGCCCATCTGTTAGGCGTTCACCACTGACTGCTTTGTAAAAAGGCCAAAGGGTTTAACAACACAACACACTCGTGTACATACAGTACAGTACTTACAGTACATTGTAAAAATTAACTGATTGTTCAAAACAAAAACAACAAAAAAAAAGCTGTACGCCTCTTTCTAAATTATTGGCACCCTTCTTACTGCATATTGAGACAGCGCAGAGACAGAGATGAGAGTTAAGGTGTGTACTCAGGACCATTATCTTGTTAAAAAACTCAGGAGGCAACCAGGTTTGGTATTGTTTTAATTAATTAATAAATTTTTGTTAGACTTTTAAAAACGAAAAATAAATAAATAAATAAAATAAAAGGTTTCATTTAAGTCTTTAAGTCTGGTCATTTTCTAGTTTTTATTAAATGACAACAAAAAGAATGAATGTTTTATACAATTAAAATGCGAAAAAATTATACAGTGGAACCTCGGATTGCGAGTAACGTGGTTTACAAGTGTTCCGCAAACCGAGCAAAGATTTTTAATAAATTTTAATACATAATCGGAAACCGAGCAAGTTGAGGTCAAGCTGAGGGTTAAAAATAAGGAATTAAAATAAACGCATGTTGGCCGTATTGGGTAAAGCTGGGTCTGTTTGCAAAATCTCACTATCAGCTTGCTGTTCTGCAACCACCCCCCCCACACACACACACACACACACACATTATGTATTTATTTTTATTGTATTTATTTTTTGGGGCTGTGTAACGAATAACGAGTTTTCATTATTTCTTATGGGAAATTATGATTTGGTTTACGAGCATTTTGGAACAGGAGCCCACTTCCAGAACGAATTATGCGCATAATCCAAGGTTCCACTGTATTTATTTACACATTTATTTACCCAACTGGCCCCTAAGGACATTAAGTAAGAGACGTACAGTACCTTTGTACATTGTGTCTAAATTCCAGCCCCGGGGGCAAAACTCGACCCTGAACGGTTTTAAATGGCTTCCCTGCAATTTTTCCTTTGACCTCTTGGTGGCAGTGGACTGCGTTAACACAGCTAGCTAAATGGCAAGAGACTTTTTCTCCTTCTCCCGCTATGTGTGCAGATAAACAAGTGTACAGCGTGATGTTTAGGCGTGACTTCAGGAGCTGGAAAGACGAGTAGTTGTTCATCCAGAGTCAATGCCATGTAATAGTGATTAAGGAATTTTATATCACGAGATATTGCGAAACAAATGAGAGGAATGAGAGAGCGAAGCAGCCGGTGGCTCTCCTGGCACGAGCACCTTTACATCAGAGCGAACACGGAGCAGAACTTTACAAGCGGCGACGCTGCCAAGCACCGGGCGCGAGGCATCGCTCCAGAATCCTTCTGAGAGTCCGTCACTGCAGCGCTGCAGAGTCTCACCGGCCCCAAAGAAGAAGCACTAAATGGAGCTGATAAAAATATATATCTCGCTGCCCTGGGGTATTTTAATGTTGTCTTATCTGGCACGCTTTGAAAAAAGTTTACACGCCCCTGCTTTACACTGACTGAAATCACAAGTCGTCCACAATGCTAGCGTCAAAAACCTCACATCTTACACCTAAAAAATCCAGTTCAATTCAATTCTATTTTATTTCTATAGTCTCAAAGCAGCTTCACAGAAATGAAAAGAAAATTAAACATGTAAGACAGGATATTGCACGTAAACCGAGAGACCAGGCGCAAATAAGAGAAAGACTAAACAAACATTTTAAAGAGACAGAAGAGAAGAAAAAAAAGAGAAATAAAAACAAAAAACAAAGACCAGACCCAAATAAAAGTTAAAACTAAAAGAAAATTACAAAGTGAGACCAAATGTAAGATTAAAACATGAGACAAGATAAAAATAAGCATGAGACTAGAACAAAAAAAACTTATTTACTTATATAAATAAAAACTTATATACTTATAATATATAGTGTATAAGGTGTATATGGTGTATAAGGTATATAAAGTGTATAAGGTGTATATGGTGTATATGGTGTATATGGTGTATATGGTGTATATAGTGTATAAGGTGTATATAGTGTATAAGGTGTATATGGTGTATATGGTGTATATAGTGTATATAATGTATATGGTGTATAAGGTGTATAAGGTGTATATGGTAGATAAGGGGTATAAGGTGTATAAAGTGTATATGGTGTATATAGTGTATAAGGTGTATATGGTGTATATAATGTATATGGTGTATAAAGTGTATAAAGTGTATAAGGTGTATATGGTGTATATAATGTATATGGTGTATAAGGTGTATAAGGTGTATATGGTGTATATGGTGTATATGGTGTATATAGTGTATATGGTGTATAAGGTGTATAAGGTGTATATGGTATATAAGGGGTATAAGGTGTATATGGTATATAAGGGGTATAAGGTGTATAAAGTGTATATGGTGTATATAGTGTATAAGGTGTATATGGTGTATATAATGTATATGGTGTATAAAGTGTATAAAGTGTATAAGGTGTATATGGTGTATATGGTGTATATAATGTACATGGTGTATAAGGTGTATAAGGTGTATATGGTGTATATAATGTATATGGTGTATAAGGTGTATATGGTGTATATGGTGTATATGGTGTATATGGTGTATAAGGTGTATATAATGTATATGGTGTATAAAGTGTATAAAGTGTATAAGGTGTATAAGGTGTATATGGTGTATATGGTGTATATGGTGTATATGGTGTATAAGGTGTATAAGGTGTATATGGTGTATATAATGTATATGGTGTATAAGGTGTATAAGGTGTATATGGTGTATATGGTGTATAAGGTGTATAAGGTGTATAAGGTGTATATAGTGTATAAGGTGTATATGGTGTATATGGTGTATAAGGTGTATATGGTGTATAAGGTGTATATAGTGTATAAGGTGTATATAATGTATATGGTGTATAAGGTGTATAAGGTGTATATAGTGTATAAGGTGTATATAATGTATATGGTGTATAAGGTGTATATGGTGTATAAGGTGTATATGGTGTATAAGGTGTATATGGTGTATATGGTGTATATGGTGTATATAATGTATATGGTGTATAAGGTGTATATGGTGTATATGGTGTATATAATGTATATGGTGTATAAGGTGTATAAGGTGTATATGGTGTATAAGGTGTATATGGTGTATAAGGTGTATAAGGTGTATATGGTGTATATGGTGTATATGGTGTATATGGTGTATAAGGTGTATATAGTGTATATAGTGTATAAGGTGTATAAGGTGTATATAGTGTATAAGGTGTATATGGTGTATATGGTGTATAAGGTGTATATAATGTATATGGTGTATAAGGTGTATATGGTGTATAAGGTGTATATGGTGTATATGGTGTATATGGTGTATAAGGTGTATATAATGTATATGGTGTATAAGGTGTATATGGTGTATATGGTGTATATGGTGTATAAGGTGTATATAATGTATATGGTGTATAAGGTGTATATGGTGTATAAGGTGTATATGGTGTATAAGGTGTATAAGGTGTATAAGGTGTATAAGGTGTATATAGTGTATAAGGTGTATATGGTGTATATAATGTATATGGTGTATAAAGTGTATATGGTGTATATGGTGTATATGGTGTATAAGGTGTATATGGTGTATAAGGTGTATAAGGTGTATATGGTGTATATAATGTATATGGTGTATATAATGTATATGGTGTATATAATGTATATGGTGTATAAAGTGTATATGGTGTATATGGTGTATATGGTGTATATAGTGTATATGGTGTAGAAGCCTTGTGTGTGGAGATGAGCTGAGGTGGGGCTTACACTGGAGTACACTGAGTTATGGTTCACTTAAAGGAGGCGTCAGCAATTCTGAAGAACGATTCGTTAATATTTGAGCTTAACAGCCGAAAACACACACACACACACACACACACACACACACACACACACACACACACACACACACACACACACACACAACACACACTACCACACCATTCAGTGATCTTTCAGAAGCCCGCCCCTCAAAAGTTCAGGAATGGGTGATGAGACATTTGCTAAATGTATAAACCTAATATACTGTATAATATATATATATATATATATATATATATAATGTATGACTAGATACATCACAGCTTAAATTCAGCTACATTTAAATAAATGTACTTAGAATAGAATGAAGAATGAAAGTAATTAAGCTCATTGCTGTTTTCATTAGTGATCACGATTATTTCCTGATGCTGGAGCAGCAGTCCTGTCCTTGTCCCGCCCAAAAGACCCAATCCTACCCGTCTGTGTGTGTGAGAAGACCGGCGTATAAGGAGCTATTAAAGGACGTGGCCTACTTCCCGCTCGGCCTGGATGTGTTATTCATCAGCCAACACTCATGCGAAGTCCTCTGCCACACTTAGCTTCAATTCACAGGACGTCCGCTGCTCATAAACCCACTGTGTCCTCTCCTCTCTCCATCTCTCTCCTCTCTCATTCTCTCTCCTTCTCTCCATCTCTCTCCCTCTCTCTCCTGTCTCATTCTCTCTCCTTCTCTCTCCTCTCTCCATCTCTCTCCCTCTCTCTCCTCTCTCCCCTCTCTCCATCTCTCTCCTCTCTCATTCTCTCTCCTTCTCTCTCCTCTCTCCTTCTCTCTCCTCTCTCCCCTCTCTCCATCTCTCTCCTTCTCTCTCCTCTCTCCATCTCTCTCCGCTCTCCATCTCTCTCCTCTCTCATTCTCTCTCCCCTCTCTCCTCTCTCCTTCTCTCTCCCCTCTCTCCATCTCTCTCCTTCTCTCTCCTTCTCTCTCCTCTCTCCATCTCTCTCCGCTCTCCATCTCTCTCCTCTCTCATTCTCTCTCCATCTCTCTCCCTCTCTCTCCTGTCTCATTCTCTCTCCATCTCTCTCCCTCTCTCTCCTGTCTCATTCTCTCTCCTTCTCTCTCCTCTCTCCATCTCTCTCCTCTCTCTCCTCTCTCTCCATCTCTCCATCTCTCTCCTCTCTCATTCTCTCTCCTGTCTCATTCTCTCTCCTCTCTCCATCTCTCTCCTCTCCTTTCTCAAATTTGCTCTTGACAAATGTGATTCTCTTCATGTCTATCTTATCTCTTTACCGCTCAGGTCTGGTCTTCCACATGCCTCGTTTGCTTATCAGTCCCCGGCTACATACGTTTTAACACACCAGCCACCCTCCAGGACCTGAAGGAGAACCTCAGGACTGATTCAGGAAGGAAAGACTCCAGGGTTAAAAATAAGGAATTAAAATAAACGTATGTTGGCCGTATTGGGTAAAGCTGGGTGTGTTTGCAAAATCTCACTATCAGCTTGCTGTTCTGCAACCTACCCACCCACCCACCCACCCACACACACACACACACACACACACACACACACACACTCTTGCTTAACCACAAAGAAATATAATTTGCATGAAGACAGAAAGAAAGCCAAGCGATTAAAGATCTTCCCAGGAGACAAGCAGCACCACCGCGTGATCTCTACTAAAGTTATGAAATGACATCATGCAAGTCGACCTCAAAAAATAGATAGATAGGTAGACAGACAGACAGACAGACAGACAGATAGATAGATAGATAGATAGACTTTTGACTAATTCATCTGTAATCCCCAATAGGCCACTAAAACAGTCATACTGACTGCAGAATTAAAGACAGACATGAGCGGAGACTCGGGGTAAGAGGAAGACCAGCTGCAAAAAATTAAAGAAGATTGACTTTGGCTGAAGATAAAAGTTATAATGATTTGCAGCATAAAAATGAGACAGGGCCATAAAATGATAGTAAGACCGGATACCAAAAAATAAAAGTGAGTGTGGATACACTGAGGCTGAATAAAAAAAATGTACAAAATGAACTGGTCAAAAAAATGAAGATTCAAGACCTGATGTAACATTACGAGGCGAGACGGAGTGCAAAGTTCGAACGTCAGATCAAGCACAGAGCATGTATTAATAAAACCAAGTATGGATACAAATTAAATGCCAAATAAAAATAAAACTAGAAAAAAAGTAACACCACACACAAATAAGAGAGAGACTTGAAGGAAAATAACATAAAAAATAAGATGGAATTAGAAAAAAGTAGAAAAGAAAAAAATAGAAAAAAATAAAAATTGAGTCCAGACACAAATAACAGCAGAGAAACAAGAAAAAAAAAAAAAGACGTAAGACAGGACAAAAACATGAGACTAGGCACCAGAGAGACACTAGAAGTAAAAAATTAAATGTGAGACCAGACATGTCAATAATAGACAAATCAGAAGATAAAAAGTGAGACAGGACACAAAATAAGTGTCAGATGTGACCCTGATTTTATATATATACACACACAGTATATCTATAATATTCGAAACTGTTTTTTAGACCTGGTGTATTTCTCAATCCGCTGATGAAGCCTGATTACTCTGAAGTCTGAGCCATTTTATTTCGGCTCATCCCGCAGCGCTTCCTCATCATGATGGTTAATTGGTGCTGTTATTTCTCTGAACATGCACTTTGTCTTATCCACGAGACAGCGATATTGCTGAACGACTCAATAAATGATTAACAACTGATGATAAAAAATGTTCTCGCGGAAACTACGAGGATAAGGAAAATGATCTCTATAAAAAAGCACGACCTTTGATTGGCTAACGAGTTGCTCATTGCAGCAGGTTCCTCCCATTTTACAACAAGCACGATAAGCGTACTTTATTCTGCTTTAGTCACACGTCAGAATTCATGACTGTAGCGTTCTATAGGCTAAATAGCTAATATTATATATAGATAAGCAGCCTAAAGCCTTAGATAACAGCTTACACACTGTGACTCACTCTGTTCTGATCCAGGCTGAAATGGGTGCAAATACTTTTCCAGCTCCACGCGTAAATATTATACTACGTAGCACGTATAATGTACATCGTTTTGACGTGATATGTTTTCATTTTCATGCAAAGCAATAAAAACTGAATAGTAATATGATAACGGTATCTTGGATATCGATGGTCAAAGCGGCGTATCGTCGAACCGATAATCAGGAACGTCCTGAGTGTTTACACATCGATATGCATCATAGGAATCAATACGCATCATTCATGCAAGTGCATAGAGCTCACCAACGCTAACACACACACACACACACACACACACACACACACACACACTGTGTTCATAATAGCTGAGTGTACAGGGTGAAGGGAAAGCAGGTTTATAGCAAGAGTACAGTGGATTAAAGGAATAGAGACAAATGAGGACACAATGAGGAACCAGGTCGATCATTTACTCACTGTGTGTGTGTGTGTGTGTTTGTGTGTGTGTGTGTGTGTGTGTCCACTATATGCCTGGGTTTCCTCTGGGTGGTGCACGTGTCATGTCATATCTGCGCCAGTGCATCAGGAAGCACCAGATATGAATGACCGCCCCCCCCCCTCCTTCTTATATAGTTACAATGTATCATGTGTGCGTCATGTCGCGTTATAATGCCTGTAAGAATGTTATCTGGGTATAAAGCGTGCGCGATATAATGGCTTAAGGTATAATGTATATAATCGATACCGAATGTGTGTGTGTGTGTGTGTGTGTGTGTGTGTGTGTGAGTGTGTGAGAGAGAGAACACTCACCGATCCCGGGAGCCGAGTAGATGAAGTACAGCGCTGATGTAGAGAGGGAGAAGAGGAAGAGGAGCCCGAGGAAGGATCTCCGGAACCTCATCTGCGGGGGCATCACGTCGGAATCAATCAATCAGTTCAAACGAATTAAAGAACGAAATGCGCGGAGGAAATCTCCCACCAGCTCGCGCGTTTAGGGGAAGAAGAGAGAAACCGGAGGAGGAGGAGGAGGAGAAGCCCGTACAGCTCGAGACAGAGAGGGGGGGGTGGGGGGGGGCAGAGGGAGATCCAGCAGCAGGAAAAGGAGGATGAGGAAGAGGAAGATCCCGGGGGGACAGAGAGAGAGAGAGAGAGAGAGAGAGGGAGAGAGCGCGAGCGGGAAGCCGCGGGTGCGAGTCAGCAGATCTCAGAGCTCCACAACATCCTGTTCATGGGCGCGAGCGCAGCCTGATGAATGGAGCGGCAGCCGCGCGCATTCAGAAGAAAGGGCAGAGCGCGCGCGCGTCGAGTCCTCTCTGAGCCGATTCGGATCCCAGTGAACCGACTCTCAGGAAGCGGATCCAACGTCACGGCCGAGTCTAAGGCTGAGGCGCGCTTAAGGATGTACAGTTACAGTGACAGTCCTCCTGAGGATCGCGGCACGCGGGGCCCCGCCCCGACTGGCCCAATGTTCATCTCTTTATTTACCTAAAACATTGTGTCAAACATGACAAATCCCGCGGAGTAACGAGATAAAAGAACGTTATTTCAATATGCAAACCTGTCGTGAAAGGCGTTCTTAGTCACCTGACTTGGGGCGCATTATAATATTATTGAACGTGGTTTATGTAATGGTGAGGCTCGACATGAATGACGTAGAGGACAGGAGAAGGAAAACAAAAAGTAAGGCATGACAAGAACCAGACGCAAGTAAGAGAAAGACTAGAAGAAGAAAAAGTGAGGCAGGACAAATGTGAGACCAGATTATCATGAGACAGAGAGAGAGAGAGAGAGAGAGAGACTATTCAAAAGAAGTATGACAGGCAAGGACTTTGTGTTTTAAGGCATACAGTGAGTGTGTGTGTGTGTGTGTGTGTGTGGTTTAGAATTTAACGAGTATATATGTGATCAAGTAATAATATATATATATATATATATATATATATATATATATATATATATATATATATATATATTTTTTTTTTTTTTTTTAAACTATTATCCAACTATTATACAGTTGTACTGAGATCCGTATATAAGCTCATAAGTTTCAGTAAAGCTAGGATTGAGTAAGGTGTGTGTGTGTGTGTGTGTGTGACACATAACTCATAAATCTAGGATTTCCACCCAAACTACTCATGATCCAATAATTCAAACGTTTCGTTTCAAACGAACCGACTCAGTGAAGTGATTCGTTTTACTGACTCCCTTTTTCTTATTGGCTCTCCCACAGACTGCAGGGTTGCCAGATCGGTGACTCGATTCCAGGCGGATTTATGTAATCAAAACTCCTGTGTGTGTGTGTGTGTGTGTGTGTGTGTGTGTGTGTGTGTGTGTGTGTTCAGATGATAATGTAATGTTTAAAAGAAACACTTGCAACTTGCTTTCTTTTTCTGCTTTCATTCGAATAATCTGCAGGGATTTAAATAGAGATGATTGAAGTTTGTCAGATTTGTCAGATTGAAGTGAAGGGAACACAGGGTGGTGTGATGAAGCTGACTTCCTGTGACAGCCCTCAGGTTAATTAATGCTAATAATTTTCCTGTAAAAAGTGCTTTATTTCTCTTACACCACATATTATTTTTATTTCTTATTAATTTACAGTTATGTATGTTTAATTGTAAATTCCCTTACCCGTTAATAATAATATTAATGTTTTAAACATTGCCTGTGAGTGAGCAGTTACTATAGAAACAATAACATAACATACGTTGTGGGGCTTCAACCTGAAAACATAGTTGCAAGCATCGATGCACCGTGTGCCATCACCTCCAGGATGCACCACACAATCTGTGTTTGTTTGTTTTTTTGTTTTTTTTTTGAGCATGTTAAGACCTCCAAAGTCATTACCGGCACACAACGTTCTCACTGTTTACTTCAATTCAATTAGATTTTACTTTATTTCTATAGCACTTTTAACAACGGTTATTGTCTCAATGCAGCTTCACAAAAATGAAAAGAAAATTTGTGGAAGTGTGTATGTGTGAGAAAAATGTGTCTAGATAATAATGAGATTGTCCCTGATGAACAAGCTAATGGTGTCTGTGATGATGGCAAGGAAAAACTCCCTAAGATGGTAATGGAAAGAAACCTTGAGAGGAACCAGACTCAACAGTGAACCCATCCTCATCTGCGTGATAACGGGATTATATAACCGCATCAAATGTGTTATGCAGCTGCAAGTTCAGTTTAACAGAAGTTATTTAATTTAACTTGAAGTCCAGTTCAGCACAGGGACGAGTCAGCAGGTGCAGAGGGAAGATGGGGGTCTGGATCACTGGGAGCTCAGGAGCAGCATGTGTAGATCCAAACCAACATGAATCCAGCTGGAGCAGGTCCTTCTCTGGATGCCTCAGGAACCTCGCAGGGTCGGCCTCGGTCTACTGGAGCTGGAATCTCTAGATGCCTCTGGATGAGTAAAGAAAGGAAGAGCAGGAAGAAAATAATTACCGTAGCTTCCATTGAGGATAGATGTACTGGAGTAATTCTAAATATGAGAATGCTCTTCACCCTTTGTAGATTTTGATATTGTGGGAACTACCAGACGTCCAGAGTTTTGTGATCTTCAGGAACGTAGTTGTAAAAATCATTCCAATATGCTTTGAATTCCCTGTGAAATATTTACCCTGACATTCTTTACATTTCTGAAAAATGAAGGGCATGTTGAGTCAGGCTAAAAATAGCAATAAAATACCGTCTTTAGAAGAGTTTCTCAGCAATGCCTCGCAGCCAAAACCATCAACTCTTGCAGGTCCTGACTGACACCAAACAGCCATTACAATAAAACCACTGGCAGGTGGTGAATAAAGCGAATAACACCGACCAGCTCATCACTGTGTTGTCTGAGGCAGTCAGTATATCAAAGTTGATATAAGGAAATATAATTGATGTTGGAAGCAGGAAAAATGAGCAAGTATAAGGATTTGACTGACTTTGACTTGATGTTTAGATGTCTGGGTTATAGTGTCTCCAGAACAGCATTTCTTGTGGGACGTTCCTGGTTTGCAGTGGTTCGTTTTGCAAAAGTGCTCTAAGTAAGGACAACCACTGAATCGATACTGGGGTCATGGGCGGTCAAGGCTCATCAAGGATGCACATGAGGAGTGAAGTGTCTGGTCCAATTCCACACTGCATTTTACACTTATGGCATTAGGAAGACACCCTTATCCAGAGCGAATTATATTTTATTCTTATTCTACATCGGAGCAGTTGCAGGGCCCAATCCTGGCAACTTGGTGGTGCAGGAGTTTGAACCTGGGACCTTCAGATCAATAGTCCAATGCTTTAACCACTGATCTACCCCTGTAGCACAAACCACTGCAATGTGAATTTGCTCTGATAGACACAGTTTGTTGCGTATGGAGCTGTGTAATGGCGAAGCGGGCAGGGTGTCCGTGCCGACCCGTGTCCTCCACTAGAAGTCCTTACAATGAGCATCAGACCTGGACCACGGGAGCAATGGAAGAATGTGGCCTAGTCTGATGGATCATTTTGTCATCATGTGGGTGGCCAGGTGCACTTGTGTTGCTTACCTGGGAAAGAGATGCATTATGGGACAAAAATGTTAGCCCAACGTGTGAAGCTTTGCATAATGTTCTGCTGGGAAACATGCCAAAAATGTGAATATTTAGGTCATGTTGTGCTTAGGTTAGGCCAGCAACCTGGTGAACTAATATGTGGAATCCTGTGTGATAAGTGCAAACACAAGTTTCCACAAACAATGTTTTGTGCAAAATTTTTTTTATCTTTGCTGCTACTTACAAGGACCGTTTACTGTTTCTCTTCCCACTTCACCCAACTCATTACCACAAAGAATTGAAATGTCATGTTGTCACTTTTGTCACTCTTGTTTACCGCTGTATGATAGCAAAACTCTTGTGGTTGTTCAACTTCTGGGTGTTGCACCTATTTAAGGCACTAGCTGATTATTATTATTATTATTTTATTTTTTAAATATGATTTAATAATAAAAAAAAACTTTCCATGATGTCACAATTTACAATCCATATTCCATAATTGCAAACTATATGGACATTGTGGATTTGCGTATATTTTATATATATATATATATATATATATATATATATATATATATATTCTTTTTTGTTATTTGTTAGTTTACTATATGTACTGCTATTATTTATTTGAATATTTTTTGTAACATTTGGTTATAGTGTATATATTCGGTTTATTTGTATAATTCAATATTTTACACCTGAATCTTGTACTTTTACACTTTTAATATATCATTGTATTTTTTTTTTTTTTGTGATTTACTACTACTAATAAAAATATTTAAAACATTTTTTTGGGAAATTTATGCTCACAACCCGAAAACATAGCAGTTTCTTTTTAAATAAATGGTTTATTACTTTTAGATTTATGTTTGTTTTATCACTGAACAATTGATGACCTTTTTTAAGTTAAAAAACCTCGAACGTTCATTCATCTGCAGCTGGAACAGACCACGCCCACTTTCCTTCTTACGGGTCCCGCTTTTATAGAACGCTCAGCATTCTGGGAAATGTAGTTTAAGGTAAGAAATATGTGTAACGCTTACGCTGGATTGACTGCAACAGCATGGAATACAATGATAAACAAGTACAAACATAAAACGTATTAAGATAAGCCAGAAATATTATCTGTTTACATGATACTGAGTTGTAAATCCTTGTTTATAAGACATTTTAAAACTACATTTCCCAAAAACCTCCGAGACTGCGGAAGAAGTCGTGATGTGGCCGCTGTGTGACACGGATTAGCCTAGCATGTGGAGTTTAAATGGACAGCATTTCGTTATTTCTGATTGTGTGTGCTTTGTTTAAGGATGAAGCTGTTAGACAGAGGTGTAGTTTGGTGTTTTGTGGTTTTGTTCTGCCTCGTGTGTGAATGTACAAGCGATGACACACACGCTGAGCTCAGGAGAGTTGAGGAGGAGGAGGAGGGGGAGAAGAAGGATGTGGAGCAGAACCAGAACCAGGAACAAACCCAGGAACAAACCCAGGCTCTCACAGGAGGAGGAGGAGAGGAACACTTAAAGAATGAAAACCCACCTGACCAACAAACTGACTCTAGCAGGTAGTTAGCATCCCTGTTAGCCTGTTATCTTGCTAACTTATAAACACAACATTTACTTTTATGATGTGATGATGTCATGTGTGGCATGTAGTGATTCTGCACAGCATTACAGCTAAACACACTGCCTGGGTAAAAAAAAAGAAAAAAGAAAAAAAAAAGGGCCACATTTCACAAGGGACACACTACTGACCAGAGTCAAGCAAAGACAGCAACTAGGGAGACACACACACACACTAAACAGCTGTCTGTCCATAAATAAACCTTCCTGTTAGTGAGACTCATCAGGAAAAAAAAAAAGTCTTCGGTTTGCTAGAGAGCATAAAGTCTGGACTTTGAAGCAATGAAAAAAGGTCACATGACCTGATTGATCTTACCATTTTGATTAATACAAATTCACATTTCATACAAACTTAACAACAAATAGTTCTTTTGATTGTGTAAAGCTGCTTTGCGACAATGTCAATTGTTAAAAGGGCTATACAAATAAAATTGAATTGAAAAACTTGAATAGATTGAGATGTACACACTATTCCAGAGTGATGGGCGTGTCAGGGTGAGAAGGGAAGCGCGTGAAGCGATGCTCCCATCATGCATAGTGTCCACTGTACAAGCCTCTGGAGACAGTGCTATGATCTGGGGTCGCTTCAGGGTTTCTCATTCGCCATGTTTCAGGAATCAGAAGGAGTGTGTAATAGTGTGTGTGTCTGGGAGGATGAATGAGCGATCAGTTTCAGACATGAACGTTCAAACGAAGTAGGTTTTTTTTTTTTTTTTTTTTGAGCCAGGCAGTGTGTACAGAAAGAAATATATATATTTTTGTCACTCACTCAATTCAAATGGAATTAAAAACCGATGAACAGTGAGTCAAAGCAACAACGATAAAAATAACTTTAAAAATGAATCAGAGAAACGAATCGAGTTGAGTCGAGTGTGTTTGTTGAGGATTGTGGAAGTTGGTAAGGTGCTTTATTTATTTATTAATTTGTTATTATTTTTTATTATTATGGTGGGCGTGGCCATACACATCACTCAACAAAAAAACGCTCAGCGTGAAAGTTTACCGTCCGAACATGGAGTAGAAGAGACCTAATGCATAGTAAACTATTGTGTTAATTGGCTCGTTTGAGTGATGCATATGGCCACGCCCACCACGAGAGAAAAAGCACTGAATTGCTTGGCTCTGTTCAATGACTCTCATAGTCACGCCCACCTTGAGGAAAAAAATATATTAATTCAAAAAAGCGCTAGATGCTGTGACGTAACCTGGCTCAAACCTGCTCATAATTTCACTTCTACTTAACGTTTTGATTTCATTCATGGTGCAGGTTTAACGTCAGGCAAATACAGTACTGGAAAAGATTCATGAAATTCTATCCAAAAAGTTTTGTCATGCTGGGACAAAATCGGCTGGACAGACAGAAAATGTTCTGAGACTGGTTTCTGGTCCTCCAGTGTCTGAAACTTAAAGATATAATTGAAAGAGTGAGCTCTGACCAAAGTACAGAAAAAAATCTTTCTTTTATTAATACACATGTGTATTTATTATATAAGTATATGAGTTGCTAAAATGAAACATTATTTTATCAAAATGACAATTTTTTTCTTTTATATATACATTTTTATTCCTTCCATGTCCCTTTAGGGACTCAGCTAAAATAATTTAATATTGAATTTTAAACTTATGAATTGAATAAAGCTAGATAAAGTCATTTTTAAATCAGCTGACATATGAGATAAAAATATGATATTTAATGAATTTGGATTGAATTTGAAATTTAAAAAAAACTTGAAGATTAATTGAAAGCTAACAAATCATGAATTGAATCAAATCAAACAAAAAAAAAATATAACAGAAGAAAATGAATCAACACGCGTAATCTGAAATAAACATGACTCGGTTAAAATGGATTGAAATCAAACTGTAAACGAACAAATTGTCAGATCAACTTAAAATAAATTTTAAACTGAAATGTAATCAACAAGAAACTCGTACAAACTGAACTGAAAAGACAGCATGATCGAATCGACTCTTTAGAACTGGATTGAATTGAACGTATATTTATATACACTTCCTGCACTCCTGTAGAATAAACGGCACAGAAACGCCGGGGAATGAAACGTTACACAGCGCCACGCCTACTGCCAAGGCAACGACCTCGACTCCGCCCACTGTCAAACCCATCCTGCCGGTCCAGACAGGGGTCAAAGCGCAGGAGGAGGAGCAGTCGAGCGGCATGAGCATCTTCTTCAGCCTGCTCGTCATTGGTACCTGAACACACACACACACACACACACACACACACACACACACACCACACGATTAAACCTGTCTCAAGTCACACACTTGCGGGCTTACAGCTTCAGTAGCGTGACTTTCTTTGCTCTTAGTGTCTCAGCGTATTAAACGGTGCAGTCAGTATAAATGAAGACAAACACCACAGAGACACTGCAGTCTCTCTGCAGCAACCGCAGGGGACAAACGTGTGAATCACACGCCGCCGCTGCCTAATAAACACCATGTGCAAGTGACACTTCGTGTGCAACAGCAGCTAGACAGCTCCAGTCCCATTGTTATTAGTAGTGTATGTGAAGCAAAACTGTACCGTTAGTCGTAGACCCATGAATGACGTGTCAAACCGTGCAGTTTATTCGGGAATGGGGTGCTATGACTTTTCCAAGGAATTGATGGTAAAATGCCCCTGCAGGTGGGGCAATTAACTGACCCAAAACATCCCACAGACTTAATATTGAGACCAGATTTGATGGGTTGTTGCTCAGAGCAAGAATTTTGTAGAAAGGTAAAATTGACCACTTTTGATGAGGTCAGAACATACCCCGCAAGAGGGTATAAGTTGTACCCCTGGGGCACAAGAGGCGCCCAAATTTGCCCTATTGACATATAATGGGGAAAAAATCCCATACACTTAACATTGAGACCAACTTTGATGGATTCTAGAGCGGAACAAGAATTTGGTAGAAATCTCAAATTTACCCTTTGAAGTACAGTGGAACCTTGGATTACGAGCATAATTCGTTCCGGAAGTGGGCTCGTATTCCAAAATACTCATAAACCAAATCAAATCTTCCCATAAGAAATAATGAAAAGAGATACTGTGTAGAACATAGTGCATGTGTCTGTGTGTAGCCGTGGAGGGGGGGGGGTGTAAAGGCGAGAGAGTGTGTGGGTGTGGGTGTGGGTGTGGGTGTGTGTGTCGGTGTCAAAAAACTCTGCACTCGTAAACCAATACATGCTCGTTTTTCTTTTTTTTTAAATATATTTTTTAAAACATTTTTTTAACAGAACAAACAACAACAACAAAAAAGGGATCATCGAAGGGATCACATACAGATATCACGTTCTTCTTATACAGTTGTTTTTATAGTACGAGTTATATTCCCATTAGCATTACTCCCATATACACAAATACACATACATATACACATATATATGCGTATACATAAAAGGTTTTACAAATACCGGAGACGGATGGAGGGGGGGGTTCATACTTATTGCAAAAACAATTACTAGAAACTTATTTATTATCTATTTTCTTATATATGAACCATTTTGACCAATTTTTATAATACTTATCCATGTTTAGTCTTGGAGAGAAGGTGACATGTCCTCTACAATTACTATCCAATCATCCTTTGTTGGTGGATGCTCTTCCAACCATTTCCTGGTTATTGCTTTTTTACCGGCAACTAATAATATTTTGAGAAGGTATGTGTCTTGTGCATTTAAATCGGTTTGTATGTTTCCTAAATGTAGTAAAAGTACCGAAGCTATTATCAATCCCAAATCCCAGTATTGACTCAATTTCGGTGATGACCGTTAACCAATAGGATTGGATTGCTGGACAGTTCCAGAATACATGATAATAGTCAGCCATAAGGTTGTTACATTGTCTCCAGCAACGTGCAGAGTCCAGGTTTCCATTCTGTGAATATTTTCTTTTTGGAGTAATAAAGAATCTAATAACGTTTTTCCATGAGAATTCTCTCCATTGACCAGAACTGGATGTGGTATGTTGTGTTTTGCAAATATTTGCCCATTCTTCTTCTGACAGAGATGTACCTGCCTCCTTCTCCCATTTCTCTTTAACGTATAAGGTAGAGAGAGACTTAGAAGACTGTATGCATGAATATAATCTTGAAACGAGTTTCTTGTGAATATTGCCTTTATATGCTGCAGCAAAATTATTAATGAGACTCGGGTCCATTCCCTCCTTATTTTTAATGTTCTTATTAAAGTGAGTTGTAAATATCTATAACAATCCTGTTTCTCTAAGTTATAAGTGTCGATTAGATTTTGGAAGCCATCTAGATCTGTGCCAGATGAGATTGTACAGTATGAAGTAATACCATTCCCTGCCCATCGTCTAAACCTCGCGTCCATCTGTGCAGGTTTAAAGTCTCTATCATATGCCACCCATCTTAACAACTGATACTGTCTCTCCAACTTCAGGGTTTTGCACTCTTTAAACCAAATATTAAGAGGAACCAATGTCCAAGCGCTTCATTTGTTCGGATGTGTAATCATAGTATGTTTGTCCCCTAATAAGCATGGGAGAGGAAAGTTCACCTGACTAAATTCTGTTTCTTTCCATTTTGCATCACAATCATCAATACACCAGCTGACTAGATGTTTTAGTTGTGCTGCTTTGTAATAGTCCTCTAAACATGGTAGAGAGAGTCCTCCCCTTTCCTTTGTCAACTGTAGTGTTTTAAGTCTCACTCTGGGCTTCTGATTTTTCCATATAAATCTTGAGATCATTTGGTTCCAATTGTTAAATTGTATTTTTATTTTTTTTGGTTTCTCTATAGATAGAGATTGGAAAAGAAACAATAATCATGGAAGGACATTCATCCTGTTGTTATTTTTCTACTCGGTTATCTAAACTTAAAGGTAGGGACGTCCAATTATCCAGGTCTGCTTTAATTTCCTTTGAAATAGGATCATAATTAGTAGTATAGATTTTTGTCAAGTTCTTTGGTATAATAATTCCCAGATATTTAATGTTATTCGCTTTCCACTTAAAATTATATTTATTACATATGTTTTCCTGTGGCAAGTAATTAAAAGAAAGACATTGAGTTTTATGTAAATTTAGTTTATATCCTGAATACCAACCAAACTGTTCAAGGCACGACATGAGATTAGGTAAACTAAAATCCGGGTCAGATATAGTCACCAGAATGTCATCCGCATACAAACATATTTTGTGCTCTGTTTGTCCCGATGGAATGCCTAAAATTCCTGTATGTTCTCTAATTGCCTGAGCTAAAGGCTCTATAAATAAAGCTAAAAGCGCGGGACTTAAGGGGCATCCCTGACGACATCCCCGTTCCAGTGTGATTGAACTGGAGACATTACCATTTATTTTAATCTGGGCTCTTGGTAAATGATATAATGATTTAAGACTTCCTATAACCTCTTTATTAAAGCCGAAGCGTTCCAATACCAGATATAAATACTCCCATCGCACTGAATCGAAGGCTTTTTCCGCTTCGAGGCTAATTGAATGTTCTCAAGTAAAAATAAAGCACGTCTTACATTATCATGTGTTTGCCTATTTTTAACAAATCCTGTTTGGTCACTATCAATTAATTCTGGAATTATATTCTCTAATCTTTTCGCTATTATCGAATTTTTCATGTTCAGTTTGTATCAGATGAGTTTCCTGCCAGAAAATAATATGTCGGTTCTCTCTTTTCATCTTTGCTATGAGTTTACTTCTCTTAATGGGATTTTGTAACCCGTTGACATTAAGTGATATTATTCTATATTCTTGGTGCAACATGTATCCTTATTTGCATTATCATACTGTAAGCCCCGGATGATCTTTACATTATAACAATTAATGACAAAAGCAAGGGGGCTATTTCCCTTTTATAAAACTATTAGGCTAGAACTTGAGGCTAAATTATTTTTTACGTAAATCAAATCGTATACAGGTATATATCTTTTGAATAAATAATGTCCTTATTATAAGCTATTTGTAATAGTTTTAATAACAGGTGTAACAATTATTATTAACTGAATTTACCCTGAGAGAAAGTCACTTAGTATTTCCAGTGTCTCGGCGGAAACTCTGGAGCCTTTTCCGCGCTCTCTCCCGATGTGTCTCGCGGCCGCGCTGTTGCTTCGCGCCCGCTGTCTCCCAGGAGATTTTACTCAACCTCTCCATGGATGCCGATGCAGCGGTCTGTTCCTCTCTAATGCTGGCCGTAGTCACTCCTTTCTTTTTCAAACCATCCATCGCTTCCGTTATGCCGCTAAAAACTACTGGACCATCCTCAAAAAATACGCCAAGTTTAGCCGGAGGTGGTGTCTGGAAACGGATACCCTTTTCTTTGAGAATCCTCCTTATAGGAGCGAATGCCCTCCTCATCCTCTGGGTTTCCGCAGGATAATCCTGGTCAAAGTACACTCGTTTCCCATTCAGGTGAACTTCCTTTTTCCTCCAAGCCGAGCGAAGCACCAGTTCTTTGGTTTTATATTCTAGAAAGTAGATCACCACAGATCGGGGGTTAGCATTTGGCAGCGGTTTAGGGCCAAACGCTCTGTGTCAGCGCTGTACCCCAAGTTCCGTATCAGGGAGCGATAATTCCATCTTAATGAAACTTTCAATGAACTCCTGTATGTTATTCCCCTCGGTCTCCTCTGGGATTCCGTGTATGCGTATATTGTTTAGCAGAGATCTTGCTTCAATATCTGTCTGTTTTTATCTGCATTTTTTTGTTGGATGTCAAGGGTATGACATAACATCTCTGCCACTCTCTGCGAGGCCATACCGGAAGTCCCCTACATGCTCGTTTTTCAAGTAAAAATTTTATTAAAAATCTTTGCTCTTCTTGCGGAACACTTGTAAACCGAGTTACTCTCAATCCAAGGTTCCAATGTAATTTAAGATATTTTGAATATAATTATGAGCAGAAGTTTTTTATAACTGATTTATATAATATAAAAAATACTAGTTGTTCTTATTTTTAATTATGTGAACATGGTGAAAAATAAGTTAAAATGTTTTTTTTTTAAGGTTAAATAAAAGTTTTAAGTTAAAATCAGCTGCTGCAAATCAGTGTTTAATAAAAGACAAGACGATATCTGCATATACACACACAGATCATTTTATCACATTCATTTTGAATTCACTACAGTATATTGCCGAAAGTATTTGCTCCCCTGCCTTCACATGCATATTAACTTGAGTAACATCCAATTCTTAATCCATAGGGTTTAATATAATGTTGGCCCCGCCCCCTTTGCATCTAGAACAGCTTAAAGTCTCCTGTGAAGGCTTTCCACAAGGGGTTAGGAGTGTGCTTATGGGAATTTTTGACTGTTCCTCCAGAAGCGAGTTCTTCCACACCGAACTCACTCATCCATTGCTTTGTGCACTGGTGCGCCGTCATGTTGGAACTGGAAGGGGCCGTCCAGAAACTGTTCTTGGTATGCTGAAGCATTAAGAATTTTCTTTCACTGGAACTAAGGGCCCGAGTCCAACTCTAAAACAACCTCACACCAGTTCCAACATGACTTCGCACCAGTGCACAAAGCGACGTCCATAAAGACATGGAGGAGTGAGTTTGGTGTGGAAGAACCTGACTGTCCTGCACCAAGCCGTGACCTCGATCTGTGTTGTTTTGTGTAATGCTGAAGATTATCAGAGGTGTGTTTTTTTTTTTTTTTAAGTTTCTATTGTGTTTTTTTTTTTTTTTCTTTCTTTTTTCACAGGAATCTGCATCATACTGGTTCACCTGCTGATCAAGTTCAAGCTGCACTTCCTGCCTGAGAGTGTGGCTGTGGTGTCACTTGGTGAGCCCAATCAAAACCCGGCAGCTCTTTATTATTTATTAGCTTATTTATTAACACATGTATATGTTGATTTCATTTATTTATTTATTTATTTGTTTGTTTGTTTATTTACACATGTATACATTGATTCATTGATGTAGAGGATTATCTTGCTCATGTCCTGCTGCAGGATTCTCTCTCTGTGCAGGATTCTCTCTCTCAGTAGAATAACTACTGATGACATAATGTGTTACACAGATGTAGTAGTGAGGTCACCAACCGCTAACCGCTAACCCCGAACTGATCTTTTGATCACATTCAGGAATTCTAATTAAGGCGTAGTTCTTCTTCTTCTTATTATTATTGTTATAACATAAACAATGTTGAGCTCTCACTGCTGGAATCCTCGCGAAAACCTTTCATACAGGGCGGGTGGAGCAAATCCACTAAAATACCTAAATCCGACCCTAAAGGCTAAACTACTAAACAGTACGCTCTAATACAGGCATCAGTAAACGGCGTCCAGACTCGGACCGACTGACTGTGAGTTCTATCCGGATTTTCAGGCTTTTCTGATAAAAGGAGAAGAATTACTATACCGTTAATCTACCAATATACCCCCCCACACACACACACACAGTGGGTGTGTCTAACGCTCGTCATTCAATAGAAGCCAGTTTTTGGTTAGAGCCAGAACATCCTGCCTGTGCTCGTTCCTGTTGTGTAGAGGAAACGCACACACACACACACACACACACATACACACACTTCTCTGAATCTAAAGGATATGGATGATTAATAATACACAGAGTTTTTGTTTCTATCTTGCTGAACTCTCTCTAAACTCGTCCTCCCGGTTCTCTCACTTCACTGAAATTCATCTACACGTCCTTTCATTCGTTTATTTCATTTTTATATTTTATATCAGTTTCAATATAATTCTACATATTTATCTAATATCTACCTGATGTCGAATATTAATCCTGAAGAAAATCACAATCTGTTTGTTTCCAAACTGTAAAAAAAAAAAAAAAAAAAATTTGCATTGTTTCAATTAATTCATAAAGGTTTGCTTAACGAGATGCTGGTCCAGAGTGTCTGATTAACTGATTGATTGATTGGCAGTTACTGTATCACACAGAGGGGGGGGTCTGTAAGAAACAGAAAATAAGGCGCGACTCCAGGAAAAGGAAAGTAGACTATGAAAACTGAACCTTCAAAGATGAATGGACGGATCAACGTATGTTTATTCTTCCTGCTGGAGGTTTAAAACCAGTTCGTCTCGTATGTTCTGTAACCATGACGCTAATAAAAGGCAGTAATGTGAAGTGCAGCTATGAGAGAAAACACGGGTCGTTCGAGCAAACATGTCCACAGCAGTCCGAGGTGAGGGCGTGTACAAGACCTGAACCGAGAGCGTTCACACTCATTTACAGCCCAGCAGCGTGAAATTGATTAAAGATTGTTGTGTGTAATCCGTACAGATACAAGGAAATGTACACAGACATCAAAGATCAAACTGTTCACATGTTTAACGTAGTTACTCAAAAGTGAAAAATCTATATAAATAAATGAAAGGTTTTGTCTGTACTGTACATCGGTCAGAACTGACCGGACATTTTATCAGCGTACTGCGCCTGCGTCAAACTGTGGGCGTGTCTTAAATCGACCGCCGGACAGAATTTACTGAACCGAACAGGGAGTGTGTTTGTCTGAGCACCAAAGAAGTACAACTTGGTGTAAACAAGGCGTCAGATACTCAACCTTACAGAATGTGATTTCTGTCTATTAATAAGTGAGACAGAGAGTTCTGCTGTACCGAGAGACACACAGACATGGACGTGGACTTCAACCTCTAATAATAATAATAATAACATCACTCATTACATTAAAGATCAGCAGATTATTATTAGATTTAACATTTTAACTCTCTCTATAAATTCTTTAAACGTAATAGATCCACCCTGTGCTCTAAACTACTCACCAGTGATCACAGGATACGATATTGTCACGATATCCCGGTGCTGATATGAATTTTTTTAGATTGTGCTACAATTCCAAAATAACTTGGCAAATAATTCGCTCTTACAACGAACACAGGACGCTGTGCTGCCTGCCAGTATGTGAGTAAGTTAGAGCGCCACCTGTAGGATTATAGAGGAATGGCCACTTTCCACCTCAACTCAAATGCAAACACATAAATTGTGCACTGAATTACTAAATGAACTACTAATGTTCGGTAATGGATACTGAATCCAGGTCGTAATCCCAGCCTGCGCGCGAGCATCACACCTCCTGAGTCTTGTCCTGTGACAGAATGACACGGCAGTGTGAAACTCTGTGAAAGGTCATGTTAAGACATTTCAGAAATTTGCTGTGAAGACACTGCAGATAAACGTTGACACACACAGACACACACACACACACACACACACACACACACACACACACACACACACACACACACACACACACACACACACACACACACACAGACACACACACAGACACACATGCAAAACACACAGACACACACGCAAAACACACAGATACACACACACACACACACACACACACACACACACACACACACACACACACACACACTTTCAAAACCGAGTGCTGAAACCGGTCTGACTTGTCCGATCCACTTTCCAGCCGTAATATTTACCGGGCTTTGGTTAGAGCCAGAACATCCTGCCTGTGCTCGTTCCTGTTGTGTAGAGGAAACACGCGCGCGCACACACACACACACACACACACACACACACACACACACACACACACACACATACTTCTCTGAATCTAAAGGATATGGATGATTAATAATACACAGAGTTTTTGTTTCTATCTTGCTGAACTCTCTCTAAACTCGTCCTCCCGGTTCTCTCACTTCACCGAAATTCATCTACACGTCCTTTCATTCGTTTATTTTATTTTTATATTTTATATCAGTTTCAATATAATTCTACATATTTATCTAATATCTACCTGATGTCGAATATTAATCCTGAAGAAAATCACAATCTGTTTGTTTCCAAACTGTAAAAAAAAAAAAAAAAAAAATTTGCATTGTTTCAATTAATTCATAAAGGTTTGCTTAACGAGATGCTGGTCCAGAGTGTCTGATTAACTGACTGATTGATTGATTGGCAGTTACTGTATCACAGAGCGGGGGGGGGGTCAGGGGGGCTGGGGGATTTACTCACTCAGAATAAAGCACTATCCACCATCTTCCACATACATGAGCTCACAGAGGGCCTGCGATTGGTTAGTGTCACCCTGACTGACAGGCCAGAAAGAGTAGGCCCCGCCCCCTCCTTGACAGCACAGCTATTTTTCTTCTTTTAAGCTTCTGCCTGGACTTGACTGAGCAATTCAGAATACAACCCCTCCCCCCGTTTCCTGTCTGTCTGTCTCTCACCATCTTACCTTCACCAACTTTCTCTCTCCCTCTCTGTACCTCAGTCTGTCATCACTCTGTAATTTCCTAGTGTGTGAGTAACAGTAACTATTTCTCTCTTTGTCTCTCTCTGTCTCTCTCTCTCTGTCTCTCTCTCTCTGTCTCTCTCTCTCTCTCTCTGTCTCTCTCTCTCTCTCTCTCTCTTTCTCTCTGTCTCTGTTTCTCTCTCCCTCTCTGTACCTCAGTCTGTCATCACTCTGTAATTTCCTAGTGTGTGAGTAACAGTAACTATTTCTCTCTTTGTCTCTCTCTCTTTGTCTCTCTCTCTCTCTGTCTCTGTCTCTCTCTCTCTGTCTCTCTCTCTCTGTCTCTGTTTCTCTCTCTCTCTCTCTCTCTCTCTCCTCTGTTTCTCTGTGTGAGACAGAAATTCCTCAGTTGGTTGGCTCTTTGTTTTTTTTATAAACCACGGCTGCACTCGCTGCTCGTGTCGCTGTGCTCATTCATTACAAGGTCAAAGGATCCTCCCCGTCCTCTCTCTGGTCATTAGACTTTAATGTCTCTCCCTAATCTCTCTAAACTGTACCCCGAAACACACACACACACACACGCGCACACACTCTCTACTCTCACCTTCTCTACTGTAGATGTAATGAGCCCATTTAGACAGAGGACGATCCTTTGACCCTGGAGGACTCAAGTGTGAGGATCTTACCAACTTACCTCAGATTGACCTACTCGTCTGTCTGTCTCTCTAATTGTGTCTGTCTGTCTGTCTCTCTGTCTGCCAGTTTGCCTGTCTGTCTGTCTGTCTCTCTAACTGCCTATCTGTCTGTCTGTCTGTCTGCTCACCTACTTGTCTGTCTCTCTAACTGTGTTCCTACTTCTCTGCCTGTCCCTCTGTCTGTCTGCGTGTGAGGTTTGTCTAGCTGTCTGGACTCGTAACTGCCTGTCTGTCTATCTGTCTCACTAGCTGTCTCTTTATCTGTGTCTCGCTAAATATTTATCTGTATGTCTTTCTCTCTCCGACTCCCTAACTATCTACATTTCCATCTGTCTAACTGTCTGTGGCTATTCGATAGTCTGTCTGTCTGTCTAGACCGTGTGCGTACATGCGTGTGTGCGTACATGCCACTGCAGGCCTACTGAAGCGGAACCTCATGTGATCTTCTGATGAATATAATTGATAATAATACTCGAAATATTTTATTGTTTTACTTTTGTATTGTATCTGTTTTGCAGGAATCCTGATGGGAGCCGTTATAAAGATCATCGAGACTCAGGAGCTGGCTAACTGGAAGGTATTGCACCTCAGGGGTGTGTTTGTGTGTGTGTTTGTGTGCGCGTGAGTATGAGTTACAGATGCTTTTCATAATTTTCCACGTTTGTGACACGAGTGTTGCAGTGAGGTTTGGTAACGGAGATTAGACACCGTGTTGGGTAACGCAGAACGCAGGGATTATAAAGTCTTGACCGCGCCTTCATGTAACAGTTGTTCTGTGAAGAAAAAAAAATGTCATCATCATGTGTTTCATAAGAGATTGAGATTTCTCAAAGCTTCTCATAACATAATTGACTACTGTGTGTCTGATGTCTATTTATCGCATGTGCTTGGTGTGTGTGTGTGTGTGTGTGTGTGTGTGTGTTTTAGTGTATTGCTGGGGGGTGAATATCAGGTGCACAACCTCATCACACGTCATACCAGTTTCATTTGCGTCTTGTCTCGTCTTCTGCTTTGAGGATTAAACCTGCTGTTTTCTGTGATGGTTTTTGAGTGATATTACGATTATTAATGTCCACAATGTCCTCATCAGGTCTGGTTATATCATCAGAGTAAAAGTAGACAGATAGGAGATGTAAAGTTAAGGCATAACTATGCAGGATGTTCAGGTTTGTCTGTCCTCTTAGAGCGGAGACTGCTAGCCAGGACTTCTCGTCCAACATCAGTGTCTGACCTCACAAATGCTCCTCCCATAAACACACCCCTAAGCCTTGTGGAAAGCCTTGCCAGAAGTTGTTATCGCTGTAAAGGCCCAACCGCATATTAAACCCCATGGATTAAGAATCGGATGCTACTCAAGTTCACACGCATGTGAAAGCAGGCGAGCGAATACTTTTGGCAGTGTAGTAGGTTCCTCGCCTGTCATGTGGAAGGCCCGGGTTCAGTTCCCAGCCACTGGACTGAAGGGCATCCGGCGTATAACCTGTGCCAAAGTTCTGTGTGGATCGGATGGTCCGCTGTGCAACTTACACTTCATGAATACTGCATTATGAAAATGTGTGACTGCAACCACACACCACAATTTTTTTTTTTTTTTCCGAGACTCTCAGGAAATGGATCTTTGTGCCTCAAGCACTAAATCCATGTATAACTATGCCAAGTAGATCAACACATTGATCACTGCGAATACACACACCAAAACCTTCAGACTTCACATGGCACCTTAAATTACAGCGAGTGATGTATAACTGTGAATACACGCCAGAGCTTATAGACTGTTAATTAGCAAAAGGAGTTTAAAACATGAGAAGGATTTTAAAAACTCAATGAATCAAAAATTCTCTGACCAGGAAATGTTTACCTACCGCCGAGAGAGAACCAGACCAGACTGAGCACTAAGTTTGAAATGTAGCCGATTACTCTGTCGAACTCTGAACCAGAGTATTTAACATGTTCAGGGAGTCGAATAAATTCCTGTCCAGATGTGGACTATAGTTACTTTTGCCATCTAAGGAAGAAGGAGGAAGAGGGGGATTAAACAGAGAGAGAAGGAAACCTGGGATCATAAAAACCTAACGATGGCTGATTCTTCTTTTGAGTTTCTGGGCTGTTGGTGCAACGCCACCACCTACAGGACTGGAGTGTGGAGCAATGAATGAGATGGGATGAAAATGGCTTTTGGCTTTGTAAAAGACACACTTAAGCATTTAAACAATCAACAACACAAGCTAAACAGCATTTCACTGTTCGTTAGATACGTTGAGTAGTTTTAAAACTTTTTTTAAATCACAATGGTTAAACATTCATTTGCAACGATTTAACAGTTTACCCATGATTCCCAGCTCCTGTACCAAAGACCAAAAGTGAGTGAGTGGAAAAGAGAGAGAGGTGTTTGTTCTCTTGGACGGAAGTTAAAATTTCTCCCTGGAAACTCATCACGTCACGTAACGTTACCCCATGTGGGGCAAACATGAGAAGAAATAAAATGATGTATTTGTTTCCAACAAACGGGGAACTTTCAGATCATATTTACTCGTTGAACAGATTATTTAAGGTTTTCATCACTGTCTGCTTCAGATCGGACCGGATCGGGTCAGACTGTAACGAGTGAGGTGTTTACACCTGATTGGGTTCTTTCTGATCTTTAATTTAATATTGGGCTGCAACTACAGTGCCATGAAATTAAACAAGATAACCAGAGTACTGTAACTTTTAATGCAGTGTATTAAAGGGAAAAAAAGCTGTCCAAACCTGCCGGAGCCGTATGTGATAAAGTAATCGTCCCCTAAACCTAATAACTGGTTATGCCACCCTTGGCAGCAAGAACTACAACATGTTTGCAATAACTGGTAATGAGTCTTTCACCCAGAATGCAGAATTGTTTTAATTTAGCTGAAGCCAAAGTCTGGATTTTGACTAAGCCGCTTAAAAGCCTTAATTATGTATATAAAATATATATATTTTTTATAAAAACCCAAATCCATAACCCAAGTAGGCTTGAACTTATGGCCGGACGTTCTCCTTCAGGACTTTCTGGTAGAGCGCGGATTGCAGGTTCCATCATCATAGCAAGTCATCCAGCCCTTTTTTTTTTTTTACAGGCCCAGGCAGGTTTGGACAGCAACATCAGGAGGGGCAAATCATTTTAACATTTACTGTAATCGCATCTAGGGTTTTTTTCAGTAACATCACACCGCATACTCTTGTTTCACTCAAGCTTCACTAAAACTCAGGGCTTCCTTGTTCGGGTATTACAAATCACTCATTTTTTTTAGTCTGAATGTTTCTTTATTAGTAAGAAAATTCTAGATGTGTATTAAGGGATCGTGATCCGGGACGGTCTTTAAATACAGCGCTGTGAATTTAAAATAGATTTTCTGCATTTTATGTTCCTTTTTCTTGAAAACTGACAATGAGTTAGCGGCAAGAATTTGCTGGGTTATTTCAACTAAACAAACTTTCCATAATTAGAAAAAATGTGAGAATTATGGTCTTATTAATAAACCATAAATTAGCCACGGCATTTTTGTTGCATGTTCAGACGGTTTTCTTCACAGGTTTCTTCAGTTTATGAAAAATTTGAAAGGAAAAGAACAAACATCAGGATTTTGTATTTGGCTTAACATGAAAAAAGCAGGTGTTTGTGGTGAAGAGTGATTTGTGTTCACTAATTGAAGTTTTTTTGTTTGTTTAATGTTGTTTTGTGAACAGGAAGCAGTTAGCGGTTAAAAATGGTCAAGCCGAGACTCATTAGAATACTCGTCTCCCGCGCCTGTTTCTTTGGAAAAGCAATCAGTCTCGTTCTACATTTACACTTTTTTTTTTTTCCTGTCGGTCAGGTTTATTGTACACACACCAGTACACATGCACACACACGTTGATTCCTGTAATGTGACTAAAGCTTCAGTACATAACTGATTTGGGGAAGTGTATGGATTTCATTCATTTTTGGAAACTTCAACTTTTTTAGTTTTATTAAGTTGCTGCTTCCCTATAGCTCCTTTCACATTTACTTCTCTCTCTCTCTCTCACACACACACACACACACACACACACACACACACACACACACACACACACACACACACACACACACACACACCGCATTTCACATTCTGTACCATAACCTTGAATTACACTGGAAAAGTGTGTTTGTGTGTGTGTTTACAGGAAATTAAACTTTCTCTTTACAGGAAATCTCTCCACAAACATTTCCTTCATAACTGCCTTGTCAATAAGTTTTTTTTTGTGCCCACGTTCTTTACATAAAGCAGCATTTGGACTTAAAAAATTAAATAAAGGACTTTCGGAGAATAGCAGATCTAAGCAGCCCTGCCGGCGGAGGGGATTTTCTTATATGAGGTCACATTTGACCTGGCTTGTTTCGTGTCTGGACAAAAAGAGCAACGTGAAACATGACTACAACTAAAATAAAAACTTTAAATAATTCCCACATAGAACCAAAGATGGGTGTAAATACAAATAAAGTTTCATAGATAGAAATACAAGTTGTGTAAGAGTGATGGCGGTGGAGGCTGTTGCTAGCTAGCAGCACTTTGTTAAATCAAGCTATCTAGAATGGCGCTACTCTCAGTAATTTAGGAATCTAAAACATTTTATCTGTTTGTAGTTACTCAGTGCTCAGCGACGTTGCCGTGGAATCACGACGAAGCATCACCTTGTCTGTCCTGAAGGGGTCAGGAAACTTAGTTACAGCTTTACCTCTGATTGGTACTGGAGACTCATCCTCACGCATCACAGAAACGCGTTTTACCTCATGAAAAACGCTGTGGGTCATTTTTCTGTCTGTTTTTTAGTCCATTACTAAAAAACGATAATGTCTAAAAAAAAAAAAAAAATAAAAGGATTA